>JAQGBY010002730.1:0-21740 GCA_034698785.1 Mycogona germanica | reverse complement strand
GACAGTCTCGGGATGCGCGTTTTAGTATGGTTTTGCTTGCCCGAGATACTCTCGGGCTGGCCGGTTAAAGGGTTAATGAAATAATCACTTCCTATGTATTTTTTAAGTTCCCACATTCAACTTGCTCAATATTGCAATTATTGCCAGGATATTAATAAATAAAATATTTTCTTTACAGCAATGCAGAGACATGAATTTGGATGACCAACAGTGCAAATTCAAAAAAATGACCAATGCAATTGTTGAAGGTACGTATACACATTTAACACCTATAAATACATTTTTTTTTGGATATTCAATAATTTATTTTTTTAAAAACTTCAACATTTTTAAAATGCTCTTTTTCATTCACAGCTGTAGCAGTTGACATTCTTGAAAAGGATGGAAGTGCATTGGATTCAACTTCATAGCAATATCATAATGTTGAAGGAATGCAAATCCTACAAGTGCTTTACTGTGTTTGTCATCACATCACATGTCAAACTTCAAACGACGTCAAATGTAACTTACTGTTTGTGGAGCTTAACTTCCTGTATAATTGCAAATGGTATCATGTAGAATGCCACACGTTTCTCATAACTATGAATAAACGAATCTAATGTAATCTTAAGTATAAAACGTCACTTTCTCAATTTGTTCACCACATTTCAATACAAAGATATTTGAAGCTAAATTAAAAATATATTCTTTGACAGACTGCATTTATTTACAAAAATTATAGTTTATAAATTTCCTTTAATCCTTTAAGTGTCACATGGATTTTCAAATCCCCACTCCCCAAAGTCACATGGTTTTCGATTCGAACCGGAAGTCGTAGACACTTAACCGTTGGTAATTTGGAAAGGTGGCAAATAAGGCTGTAAAGTCGGGCCGGGTTGGATCATATAATTTAAATTCTGGCAGCACAGCTCCAGCACCAATCCGACAATGCTGGATGGATACAGGAATCATTACTCCAGTGTAAGGTGCTGGAAGGAGGGGGTCATCCAGAAGCTGGTCCAGCAGCTTCCAGTTGGTGACCCCCTTCTTCCAGTACAACATGCAGAATTTGTGGCTCCGGCATCAGTCCAGCTATGCCGGATTGGGCCTGGAGCTGTGACCAGCATTGGTTGTAGCCCACCTGCTTTATGGTTCATTTTCGATGCACTGATTCCACACTCAGAAGCACTTTTACAATATCCAGGGGGTCCGGGCCAGCACTGCAATTGTCCTTGGTGCTGGTGCTAGGCCGCGAAAGCCCCTGGATGCAAAATTGGCCATGCTGGATGGCCAGAGGGCGAGTTTTGCACTAATACTGTCACTGGGTGCACACACATATTCCCGCACTTTCACTTTTTTTCATTTGGACGAAATAACTGCTGGATCAGATAATATGTATCCAGCAGTTATTCCGTCACTTTCCAGCAAGTTGGCCATATTATGAGCTCGACCACAACCAAGGAAAAACTGCCAAAAAACTGCTAAAACATGCACAAAAATGTGCTCTCCTGCTTCTGCTGCTGGCCACTGCAGCTTCCTGGTGCCACCAACAAGGCAAGTGCGCGTGGAGATGCTAGTCTTCTTTGCTCTGTTTAACCAAATATCCGACTTGCCATGCTTTGGCCCCATTTTATTTATAAAAATATATTTCAAAACTCTTCCCTTATAAATTTTGTAAGTTCCAAAAATGTAATCTAAAATAGAATTATGATCTGCAGCTTGTCAATTGTAAAAAGAATAAAACATAATAAGCATCTCATGGTTGTTGTAATGAGTGGAACTTTTGAGTCCCTATAAGTGAGTGTCGGTTGCCACCCCAGGGGCAGGGAGATCAAACATAGGCTGAAGCTCCGTGTTGGAGGTCCCCATGAGATATGACCTGGGTCAGTTGTCAGTTAACAGTTTTAAAAAGGGGAGAAAATTAGGAATTGAATTGATCCCATCTATTTGGATCGAAACACACAAGCTTAGCCAAAAGGTTGGTAATTGATTTTTTGGCATTCTCGCATTGACCATATGTGCTGGGTTGGTACCCAGTGGTCTGACACCTCTTGATTTGCAGAAGTGCCACAAATGCTTTGCCCTGGTCTAATAAAATGCAGGCCAGAAATCCATACACTAAACAGACAACATAGAGCAGGAATTGTGCAACCATTTTAGCAAACAGATTGATAGCAACTAGGACGTACTCATTACCAGATTTATTTTCAGGAAATCCAGCGTGATGGTGTGCATTGGTCCCAGAGTCTGGATTGGCATGAGCATTCCTTTGGGAGATCTAGTTGGCTTATTCCTGTGCTGGAATTCAAGGCATGACTTGACAAACATCTCGACATATTTCCTCTGGTTACTCTAGTAGTAGGTGTCAGAGATGCGTCTCCATGTCCTCTCGATGCCCATGTGACCTGTCAAGGTGCAACCATGTGGCGAAGCCAGCAGCTCTGGAACTTCTGAGCGAGGCACCCAGATAAGCTCTTTAGACTCTCCTTTGTGAGATCTGTTTATCATAATTACTCTGGAGGCAGAATGCTCAGACACCTTGTCACTCAGCTGAAGGCCTTTCATGATTTCCTTGTCTTGCCTCTGCTGAGCAACTAGGCATTCAACCGAGATGAATGAACAGATGTTCCTCATTGCTGCTTCCTCCAGATTGCTTCAGTCCACATCCACATTACACGACCCTTTCCTGTATGCTATCCGAAAGCGGAACTGCTGGAGATAAATGATCCAGCGCTCCATAATGGCCGCTGTTTCCTTCTCCCCAAACAGGTAGCACAGTGAATGATGATCAGTCACGACCATGAATTGCGATTCGAGGTACTGTCGAAAGTGTTTTATGGCCCAGAAGATGGCATAACACTCCTTTGTCATACACCAGTTCCTTTTTGGCTTTGACAATGTTTGGCTAGCATATGCAAAGATGTGCTCACTCCCCCATTGATCTGGGTAAGGATGGTGGCAACAGCATAATCTGAGGTGTCTTTTTAAGACAACACTCAGAGCCAGATTGTACAAAGCCATTACTGGCTGGGCCATCATACAGACCTTCAAATTGTTGAACTCTTTCTGGTTTTCTATCCCCCAGAGAAACTTTTCACCAGTCTTGGTGAGTTTTTTGAGTTCCCAACACCTTCCTGAGAAGTTAACAATGCATTGGCTGTAAAAATTGCATGTAGCCAGGAAGGATACAACAGCTTTATCTGTTGCAGGTGTAGGAATCCGAAGTAGTGCTTCTATGTTATCCAGATTCGGAGAATAACTACCTGACTTGATGACAAAGCCAAGGTATTTGCAGCTATCTTGATTGAAACTGCACTTCTTCAGGTTAATTTGGAATCCCGCTGCAGCTAAGTGCTCCAACACTTTGCCAATGTGTTAAAGGTGCAATGCTTGAGTGCTGGAGTGAATGTAGACATCTACAAACACCTCAGCAAACTCTAGATCTGCCAAGACCTGCTGCTAGGTTTTCTGGAAATGTGCTGTTGCACAGTTTAACACGGACGGCATAAAGTTGAATTCAAAATTACCTTTATCCTGCTGAAGGCAGTTAGTTTCCGCCTCGACTCCTCAAGTATGAGCTGTAGGAAACTTGTTCTGAGATCTAACTTCATAAAGTAATTTGATTTCTGAAGCTTGTGAATGAGATGGTCAATGACAGGAATAGGATATGATACTGGTATCAACTGTGTGTTCGATAGTGAAAGTCTATGCATAACCTTGCTTCTGAAGTATCCTTTTTCCCAACCAGAAGTGGTTGACTTGCCCATTCTGAGAATGACCTTCTGATGATTCCTTGAGCCAGCCACTTATCCACCTGCTCATTCATCATTGTTTGTTTCTTGAATCTCAATGGATAGGGCAATCTTGGAATGGCATACTGTCGAAGATGAAGCTGCACTTTTGGAATCTCGATTGATGGTTGGACCTGATTGAGTACCTGTAAGCGTTGCAAGTAATGAGAGGCACCCTGTATGATGAGAAGTATGAGCGGAGCTCGCTAGAGGGCGACAGCAAGTGGAGGCCAATTATAAGAATTGACGCTGTCACCGTGAGAAACGTCAAATCATGGAAACGTCGAGCTAAGGAGGGAGCGAAGGCGAAAATGGCAGATTGCTCAGGGCCAACAGAGGCAGCAGGTCGACGTTATAGAACAGGGACAAGGGAGGAGCTCGTAGCTTTTATGTAGCAAGGTTTTAACCCTAATCAGCAGAGCCAAGAAATAGGATATTGGATGATTGTGAGATCTTGTACTCGTTTTATTCAATTTGTGCAAAGAACAGTAAATAATATTGCTACGTTATACGACTCTCATTGTGATCTTTTCCGTGTGGCTACGAATTCATCTTACTTTATAGTACCTTTTGGTACTTTGCAAGCTGCTGCTTTATCACCGGATCCTGGCAGTCATCTAACCAACTTTCTGGCAGTTGTGTCATCCATACTGCATACTACAGTAGGGAAGATCTTCTAAGTCCAAGACTATCCTACCCTTTGGGATAGTCAGCCCTCTTCCATTCAGGTTTGATACCTCTATCTACAGTCTCGCATCAATGAATTTCACACCATGGAAGTAAAGGTGATATTCTTCCTCAAAATCCTCCCTATGGCCAATAGATCTGTTCCCAGTTGCACAATTGCTGTAACATCCAGGTCTATGAACATCTTGGTCATTGCAGGTATCAGCAGATCCTCGGAGAGCATGGCTGCACAGTGTTTCTTAATTGTCCCCTCAAGATTTAGCTGAATGCATACATCCTTTGGCA
This sequence comes from Mycogona germanica, assembly GCA_034698785.1. Taxonomy (NCBI): domain Eukaryota; kingdom Metazoa; phylum Arthropoda; class Diplopoda; order Chordeumatida; family Chordeumatidae; genus Mycogona; species Mycogona germanica. The sequence continues at coordinate 16,998 of JAQGBY010002730.1, read as the reverse complement.
ACTTGATCTTCCTTGGATCAGATCCTCTGAGAGCATGGCTGCACAGTGTTTCTTAGTTGTCACCTCAAGATTTAGCTGAAAGCATCCATCCTTTGGCAACTTGATCTTCCTTGGAGCAGCTCCTCGGAGAGCATGGCTGCACAGTGTTTCTTAGTTGTCACCTCAAGATTTAGCTGAAAGCATCCATCCTTTGGCAACTTGATCTTCCTTGGAGAAGACACTTCGAAAGCGCTGCACAGTAGTTTCATGCAGGACTGTAGCAGTAGGGTGTCTCTGGCCTCTGGATCCTCCTGATTGCCAGTCAGGATCCTGTGTTTGAGCCTAATTGTGTCTTTCAGGATGGGATTTCACTCCCCTTCAAGCCAAACAGCCTTCACACAAGGTGACAGGAAGTCCACACCTATGCTAAGTTCCTTCATGACAAAGACTGGCATTCTAAAGTGACAATCATCATAGATGAAGTCTAGAACTGCAGTCTCAATCATACTCCATTTTGTGCCATTGGTACATGAGGAATCCAGCTGACTTCTGGTGGCACGTTTTCTGTTGTGCAAAATATGATTCACTTTTGGTGACACTATGGATTGCATAGCTCCAGTGTCACACAAGATGCTAATGGTCTCAAAGTCATCCTGATTTGAGAGTCTGCATTGGATCTTCATCAAGCATTGCAACCGGCTACCACCCACGTGTAGGCTGATAGTTGTGGGCACCCCAAACTTGTCCGATTCCAAGTCTGGACCGCTACCAGTTTCCCTGGAATGGGTCGCCTCCTCCTCCTTTCTTGGAGAGAGGTATACATGTGACGGCTGATAGTTGTGGGCACCTCAAAGTTGTCCGATTCCAAGTCTGGGCCCACTACCAGTTTCCCTGTAATGGGTCGCCTCCTTCTCCTTTCTTGGAGAGAGGTATACATGTGTAACCTGGATGGTAGCCTCCACACTGGAAGTATCCTTGATATCCTCCTTGAGGATGAGTTATTTGCTGACTAGGTTGCTGCAGTGGTGGTGGCCATGCCATTGGTGGTTGCCAAGAGGGCATTTGAAGTCCTTGAAAATGGTTTGCCAACCAATCCAATTGCTGTTTCAAAAATGGTTGGTTGGACTGGTCAGCAGGTGGATAGTCTGCTCCAGTTTGGTTAGTGTTATCCTGGTAACCAGGTGGATAGTCTGCTCCTGTTTGGTTAGTGTTATCCTGGTAACCACTGGTGGAAGGAAGAGGTATTGATCAACCTCCATGACCTCTGTGGCTAGCCTTGCCACCTCTTGGGTTTGTTCCATGGATATAACACTTTTGCTGTCCATGCTTTTGACACCAATCACAATGTGTTGGTCCTGGCTGTCTGGATTGATTCTTGTTCTTCTTCTTGCCCCCTCATACTTGTTGGGGTTGCTGAGGGTTTGAAGTTCCTGAAGCTGTTGCTGCTTGTGGTGGAAGACAATCTTTAACAGTTTGTTGAATGAAGGCCTTTAACTCTTCTGAAATTGTCTGTGATGAGTTGGGATTTGACTGAGATCCTTGAGCTGTGTTTGATGATTTTGCTGATTTAGTTGCAGCTGTTGTCAAGTCCTGCACTCCAGAACTTGTAGTGGAAGACAACCAATTGTTGAATGAAGGCATTTAACTCTTCTGAAATTGTCTATGATGAGTTGGGCTTTGACTGAGATCCTTGAGCTGTGTTTGATGCTTTTCCTGATTTAGTTGCAGCTGTTGTCAATGTTGAAAGTTACTCATAACTTTATTGCAATTCAGCAACACTGTCTGTAGAACAAATTTTGTAGCACAATTAAACAGCTGGTTGAAGAATAATAATTGGATGACTAACAAATGCAGAACACGAAGTTAAAATACAATAGCACTCAAGGACAACATTTCTCTTATGTCTAATATCAACACTGTATTGAATTAAACATGGTAACACATTACATGCAGGTTCAACATCAGCATTGCAATACACAATATGCCAACAGTCAAGTCCTGCACTCCGAAGACTTCATGAGACTTACAAGACCATTCAGAATCCTGCTCCTGGTTCACTAGTGTTGTCATGTCCTTGGTGTCTGTCATAATCATGACATTCAACCTGATTGTAGGAGGAAGACCATCAAGGACTTTTACTGATTTAGTTAAAGCTTTTGTCAAGTCCTGCACTTCAGATACTACATGAGACTTACATGACCATTCAGAATCCTGCTCCTGGTTTGCTTGGACTTTGTTGAGTGCTTGCACTAGTGTTGTCATGTCCTTGATGTCTGTCATAATCATGACATTCAACCTGATCGTAGGAGGAAGACCATCATGGACTTTTGCTTTCATGTCATCAAAAGACATCTTTTCATTCCTCAGCATGCAATATTCATACATTTGAAATGCATATTGAGTCACCAGCTGTCTTGATTTCAGTTTTAAATCAGCAATCTGGTGGTTTCATCCTCTGGGCACCACATCTGCATGAACTTTTTTCGGTATTCAGGCCATATAATCGGATCACACTTTCCCTGATAAGCAGTTCCATGCAGCAGCATTTTGTGCCAGCATGAAGGTGTTTCTCCATAATGAAGATTAACATTTTGGAGGTTCAGCTCATTGCTGAAATTGCAGATTTCAGCATAGGCTTCCATTCTAGCAACCAAATATGGGCCTGTTGCCCCAAACCATTGAATTTCTTTTTGAATTCTGGTTTTGGTCTTCTAAAACTGTCTCTAAGTCCTCCAAAGATTCTTCCTCTTGTTGTAGATCCGTGAGATTTAGATCCGCAATTCCTGAGTCTTGAACTCTGGTATCCTTGTACCATTAGGGATCCGATCGAGGAATTTTATAAATCGATGTAGAAGCTCCTAATTCTTCTTAAAGTGTACCTAATTATTCAAAGATTATTTATATTTGCCCTACATAAGCTACAAGATGATGAAATGTTCAATCCCTAATCCTTTACACAGTTTCTAGGTTTTATTCCAAAATGTGGGAAGGAACCTCTTCCTCAACACTTGATAACATTGAGCTTCTAAAGTATTGATGATATGAAACTAATTAAAGATGTAGTTTCTTTTCAATGAAATATTTTTCAGAATTCTTGGAAGGTGCTAAAGGGTGCTTAGCTGTGGTAACTAGCACTTTCTAAAAGCTAAACCATCCACTTTCTGTAAATTTCTGATGAAAAATATGAATTACAAGTTACAGAAATTAAATAATTTCCAAAAATAATTAATTCAAAGAATTAATTCAAAAAAAGGTTTCTGAAATTAATTTAAATTATTTGGACTTTCCTTTAATTTTCCTTTAATTCTCTCCTTCAATTTAACAAATTTCTAAGTCCCAACAATTTGTGTGACTGAACACAATTGAAGAACTTTTTGTAGAAGTCAGTTCCAGAAAACTGTTTTCTGACTCCTTAAATATTTAAATAACCGCAAACTGAAGAACTAGCAACTTATTAAAATTGTACTGATAATTTTGAAATTATGTTTCTAAATTTTATTGAATATTTGAAATGTATACATTTATTTAAAATGCATCATTTGTAATTTACAATGGTTATCGTGGCAACGGTTTGGTCATTAAGTCCGCCAGCATGTCCTAGCTGGGGCAGTAGCATAGCCAAAGAATGTTCTGTTCACGTAGATTGTGCAGCTGGTGGTGATGCACATCAATGTGCTTTGTGCATGCCGTGGACTGTTCCGCCTCCACCATCGTGATGCAACCCTGGTTGTTCTTGTACACAATGGTGGGTGATGTCTGCACCACACACAGATCACCCAACAGCTGCCATAGCCACTGCAGCTCACCCATGGCTAAGGAGGCTGAGACATATTGCTCAGTGAATCACTCAGTGAACGCCATGGCCACCAACTATTGTTTGCATGTAGACCATGCAACTGGTGCTTGGCCCAGGCAGAAGATGTAGCCGAGGTAGACTTCCGGTCGACACAATCACCGGCCCAGTCTGCATCCACATAGCCAACCAGAAGCAGCTTGCCCATCTGTGAAAGCACAAGACACAGGTGGGCTGTGCCAGCAAGGTAGCAAAGCTTCCTCTTGATGGAAACCCAATCACATTCAGTAGGTGCCTCCAACTTGTGCCACAGAAACCGACGGCCATCTCACTGTCCTGACAAGAAACAGTGGCCAGGTACAGCAGGCTGCCCACAGCTTGCCGCTACCGCATGTTGTGAGGAAGCCACACACTCTTGTTGGTGGCCAACACCAAGAAACCTGTCTCCATCAACAGACGACAGTTGGCCATGCCAAACTCCTCCAGCAGTTGCAACACCTTGGTGCTTTGGTTAAGGAGGATGATACCATCAGTGGCATGGTCCAGCTGGATCCCGAGGTAGTGCACAGCTGTGCCCAGGTCTTTTGTTGCAAAGAGGCCGTCAATCTCTCTAGCCGACGGACTTTATCAGCTGCTCAGTGGGGGTTGCGACCAGCAGATCGTCCACATACAGCAACACATAGATGGGCTCCCCTGGCCTAGCACTGGCCTGGTGAGACAAAATTGTTGAACTCAAAATGGCGCGAGTGACATTTTTTTTATAAAAACTGCTCCCGGGTCACCTTTAAGTCTGTTGCAGTGCAAAGTGTATGTCTTTCAAAGAGTGTGATAGATCCTATAATCTCCATCACTAAAACACCCGTGTTCAGTACCCCTTCTCTGTGCTCACTTTCTTAGATTCTTCAAAATCAGAAGTTCCAATTGTGTAATTCTCTTCTCAACGCCAACCGATTTGCATTTTGTGTGTTTATTAAAACACTCTGGTAGACACCCAGAAAAAAATTTACCCTCTACACCTGTCTAGCTTAAGTTTCTCTTCCAATGTTGACTGATGAGTTTCAAAGTTATCATAGCAGCTAGCCTCCAGCATAAGTGTGAATTGTGAAATTGCTCCCCTGAAATCATTTTTTTGCGTCCGGGCTCCTTTGAGCAGATTTAAGTGTTCCTAAGTTTTTTTAAATATGTTTTGACGTTTTTGTTCCATGTTTCTTTTACTGAATATTCAAACAATGATTTATTAAAAATAAGTTTTAATGACGCCTCCATTCATTTGCGATAAATAATTTATTATGTACACACATACACGTGAAAGCTTGTAAATGGTCCAATAATAGACAAGGTATAAAAAACATGAACGGCTAAAAACGACACAATAAATGAGCATGCACCATTAAATCTTATGGTAAAAGCCAAAATGTAAAAACTTTTTCTAACAAGTAAAAATCACTCGCTGAACAACTACCGGCAAGTGCATGGTGGCCATTGAAGACTTCCGATTTAAATAGGGTGCAAAATGGAGAGGCAATTCCATATAAAAAAACTTTCGTCGACGAGTTAAGTGTTTTCCAATTTTCAGAGAATCGCAAATCTGGTGATTCCTGTTGCATTTGTCCCTTTGATTACACTATTGCTAATCTCTTAATTCATTATTGGTTAGCAGACGACCGTCCTGGGTTCGCTTCTCGACATGGGCTCTTGAGATTAGCTGCAGTGTTCCCAAATAACTCCAGAAACATTATAGACTCCTGCGCGAGTTATTATTAAAGAGATCGCGACTGAACCCATTAATTTATCAAATTCACAGGTCCGCAAAGATAAACAGTCAAGTAAACGCACTTTCCAATAAAAAAATTTAATTCACCTTCATATTCTGAGCAAAGTGTTAATGAACGAACACAAGACTAGATTTGTATTAGTACTGCCGTCTTTATCACCCATCAAACACACAGCCCAGGTGAGCCGCACTGGGTGAACATCAATCTTTTAAAATAATTTCCACTCAAACTGGGATTTGAACACAGACTCTAAAACACAATCTTGAAATTCGGTGATAGATTGGACACGAGCATTCTGAAATACTAATCAGATTGAGATTCGAATCGAGCCATGGCGAGATATTTTTTAAGTCACTGACCATTAAAGAGGCTTCTGCTTAACTGTTGTAGAGTATATGTCATTCTGAATTAACCGCGATTAATGGAGCGACTCTGTGACCTGTGCTAAGTTTTAACTGTGGTCACCAGAAAATTGATCATGATCACAAAAACCAGATAGAATTAACACAATGTGTGATTTAATCAAATTTACTAGACCGTTTAATATGACAATAATTCCCCCCGCAATCGTCATCTGCCATCAATCGTTATTGCGATAGTGAAAGTCTTAATAATTTTCAGCAACACTGTAGCTGGGCTTTTAAAAAGATTATAGTTACAGGGTAAGACGGCCGGCCAAGAGTCCCAAAGTGCGAGTTCTGAGTTCTAATCGTCTTATGGATAGAATCATATAATTCCTTACTATATACATCCGAACCAGACTTTCCAATTTATGTTCAGATTTTCTTGGCTCGAATCCAGGTTCGGGTGAAAATGAATCTAAACTTAACTAACGTTCACCCAGAGTGCCATGAAAAATTCTGACTGAATTCTATCAGATTTATGCGTATCTTCAATGCGGTCTAACGATCTCTTCTGCAAGTACGATTCATTTTCGTACAGTAATTTTAAAAAAAAATGAATACCTCTTCCATTTCATGTAACGTTACTGGCAAGATTAGTTATCGGTTGGTATCCCCCGTGAGATCTGGTCATTGGCAGCGGCGCATCCCGCCCCGGATCGGACGTAGAGGGGCACTGATCGTCAGGGCTCGGCGACGCGCTCGGATCGGTATTGGCCACCAGCGTGAAGGAGGTGGACGCCCTCACCTCGGCGAGCACCTCGGCGTCGTCCATCAGCGGACAAGCGTCCGACTTGTGGCCACGCAGCCGGTGCATATGAAAGACGATGGCGCCACACACGGACAACAGGAGTAGACTCAGCAGGACGCCCAGGATTATACGTCCCATATGGCCGTTACCTGGTTCATCAAAAATGCGGAACATAATATATTTATTTTTTAATTCACTGAAGTGAATTTCTGCAGGACAACAGGATTTTCTGTACCCCTCTTGGTGCTTAGGCACTATGTGAGGGGCACATTTTCACCAGTACCCCGGGATCGAATAATCGAGAGCCCACGCCAGGAATCGAACCCGGGACCGCCGAACCACACAGTCCGTCGCTAAACCAACTGCACTACGACTTAACTGATTTTTTTTTTAAAGTTCTGTTATTGGTGCTTGTGCAGTATACAAGAGGCACATTTTCACTCGAGAGCTTGCGCCGGGAATCGAACCCGGGGGCCGCCAGGTCACAGCCTGTCGCAATGCCGTCTGGGCTACCCAGTTCCCGGTAGTCCCGTGAACTAGGCTAGTATAACTTACACTCGATCAATGCTCTGACGAAGATACACAAAAAACGCAACACAAAAAATAATTTGGGAGTTGGTGTAACAGTGCTTAAATAAAGATTAGAAAAGGTCACAAACCCAAGTTGGCACAATCTTCATAGGTGGAAATATAAACAATATCATCCATTATGCGAATATCCTGCACGCTGTCCACGTAAAAGTCGGCCTGAAAAATGAGAGATTTTCCACACAAGTTAGTTCAAATTTCGTTTAATCTTAAGTACCTAAATTAATAATAAACTAATCTGAAATTTCGTTAAATAGACGAGGTTTTAGCCTATTTCAAAAATCTCAGATTATGTTCTTGGGTTTTTTTTAATTCAAATATGTTTTCTGCAACTTTATTTTGTGGGTCCGCCACATGTCAGTTTTTGACGAGGCGGTCCTTAAGTTTCGCGCCACTTATATATGTATTCTTCGTTTCTAAATTACTGTAGTGATCTATTTTCATTGTGGCGCTGAATAAAACAAAAAAAAAAAAAAAATTCACTGAAGTGTATTTCACAACAGGAAGATTCTGTACCCCTCTCAGTGCTTAGGCACTTTGTAAGAGGCACATTTTCACCAATACCCCGAGCCAAAGCCCGCGTCGGGAATCGAACCCGGGACCGCCGAACCACAGTCCGTCGCTTAACCAACTGCGCCCCGACGAGTCGTACAAACTGCATTAATTATTTTTATCGGAAAGAGTAAATTCGGGACAGCACCCAATGAAAGACGAACTGAGCGGCCACCTTGCTCGGGAGGAGCATGGTGGTGGTGCGGGTGCTTGTTGGTCTCACAGAGTTTGGGAATCACCGAACACATTGGTGCACTTAATCGTTTCCCCAGGCTGGGGTCACTGGCTGACCCCCACACGCACGAGCAAGCAAGTATGCAGTTCTTGTCTTTCTCTAGCTTCTATGCTCTCGTCGAGTTCTAATGCTTTGCTCTGTTGTTCCGTGTAGTACTTTCTTGTCTTGTTACCAGCGCTTGTATAGCTTGTTCCGGACAATAAAAAGTCGTGATTTCACCATTGCAATTAGTCTCTTCACTGATAGCCATTAATTAGCATGTGTTGCATCACTATAGTGTATATCACAACAAGAGTTTCTGTACCCCTCTCGGTACTTAGGCACTATATGAGGGGCACAATTCTTCTGAGGGTCAAAAGTTCTTTCCGCCATCTTGGCTCAGTCTTGGTAGATATATTGTGCCATTGGGGTGTTCCACCCTCGGATTTCATCAATTAAAATATAAATATTCCTGATGGAATCTGTATCCCAACTACGTAGTCCAAGGTTAAACAAAGATGGCAGTAGAACACCAAACTCGCTAGGCCTATTTGCGCGGTACTGGCGCTGCATACCATAAGCTCTGTCTAAACAACCGCAGTTGATGGAACATTACACACAGTGTAGAGGATTAAAAATATTCAGAGAAAACATAACAAAATTTGGACTCACAGTAACGTTGACGTTCTCCCTGTTCATTCCCATCTGCACGTGAAGCGCCACATCATGGTCGGGAAGAAATCCTTGAATATCGGGAATCTCAACACCATTAGTTGTGACGTAGGTGTACTTCCAATTCAGTTTATTCTGAACAACCTGTACCAAAAACAGAAACACACCATGACAAAGTGTCCCCCAATAAAAAGTGAAGTATTCTTGCTTTCTAAGAATGCTAAATTGTGAAACTGCACTGGAGCACATCAGTTTTTCTTGAGAATTTATTGATATTGGCTATTGTTTTAGATTGAGCGTAAATAACTAACACCGTATACGTATTTTATTGTTATTTTAGTCTAAACTCTCAATATTTCCTGAGTTACTTTCTGAATTACCGAATTATAGTCATTATCGGTCCATCGACCGCAGCTGATGAATGAAATCAGCGGTTGGAGTTAATTACAAATCTTCGCGTAATTAATCATAAAATAAAAATCTACTTAGCTCAGAATTTCAGATTGTGTTATGTCATTATGGATTCGAATTCAGATACGGGTGGAAATTCATTGAAAATAATTCTCGTTCGCTCGGAAAGGGGATGATCGGCCGTGTGGCACGGATAAAATGGAGCAACTACTTCTAATGACCGAACCACAATTTGTACTTTGTACATTGTCCATATTTATATCTTCGTACCTTTAAGATGAAGGTAATATCCATTGGCTTGTGGCAGTGGTTGAAAATGACTGTGGCCTCTACCTGATGCACGTTGTACACCTTGATTGAGCATGTGGCAAGGTAGGTATCGAACCGACATGGGTAGTTATCTGGTAGTAAAGAATAAATAATATATCATAATATCGTAGTGCCCAAGCACCATGAGGGGGACGTAAGCCTGTAGTGCGGTTGACTACAGTTGATGAAAACTAAAAAAAAAAAATTATATTAAATATATACATATTAAAAAATATGTCGCAAGGTCATAAATTGTGATTGCGGAAATATCAGAAAGCCAACAATAATATCATTGCGGGGCATCGGATAAATCGATTACAATTATCACAATGGCCGCGGCCAATAGACCGAACATTATGAATTTCTATTAAGTGATTTGAAATGAGTCTTGAGCAGCGCCAACCAACACAACAACAAAACAAAGACAAAGACAACAACACTTAAGCTATGATTAACCAACCCGCTCGCGCCGATCCCACGAAGAGCGCAGCCAGGTGTAAATAAATAATGAGCTTTTCGACAGTCATGTTCCTGGGTGGGCTTCTTATCCCGGAAAACCGGGATTCCTGTTGTGGCGATGGCATGGGAGTTCAAAACCTCGGTTTGTCCGGTTTCAGACTCTCGTCCCCCACCGATCAACCTCTTCCACCTAGTTCATCTTCTCCACTCACGAATGTTTGGGCTTCATTTGATGAACAAATTTTCGCTCCTTCTTTTTTCCCGTCCCGATTCGATAACAAACCCGAAACTTGATCCTCCACTCCAGAGTTCAGGATGAAAGATGGCGGTCGTGGATTCATTTGCGCATGCGTGTGGGAAGGGGGCGGAACCGGAACTATGATGCAAGATATGACAGTGGTCCTAGTAACTTGGAAGATTATCGGTTTTGGGTGGCGTTGTAACCTACTGAACAAGAGGTTGGGTAGTGCTTGACAGCGCCGCAGGCTGTGAAACGAAGGTCGACGCTCCCTAATTTCGAAGGTGTTCGACTGTAGACTTTCCTCTTATTTGCAGATGTTTGACGAGTGTCCAAAAACATCACTTGACAAGCCGTTTGGATTGTAACGGTGTTGTCGAAAAACAGAATGACTGTGTTCAATTTGTATCTGTTCGATCGAAACGGGACGCTTCTCTATTACTACGAATGGAACCGTCGGAAACAAAGCGATATGGTGCAGACAGAGGTGAAGGCATGCCATAAGAATTTGGTCGAAATAGTGTTGCTCCCATGTCGCGGTAATGTTTTCGAATGAGACACGCATGAACCGCTATCTGTTGACTGTTCAGGCTAGACCTAGTCCTACTCCTTGTTACAATTACAAATTTTACCCGCAAGCAGCCCCAAGAGAGGGGCCTATGGCGGGGGTCGAAAGACCAGTTGGGGACAGAAATGGATTTATTTAAAAAGGCTCTGGATTTGAGGCTCTTGTCAGGCCATTCCACTGTCTACACTCTAGGGAAATAGGAGTTAAAATATGACGCAGATGCACATTGAAGCTCGTTCACCATTCTAGTGTGTGATTTCAATCAGAGCTGTTCGAAATCATTGTCATTCTTGTGAACGTGTTCGATTTTTAATTTTTGTATTTTGTTTTTGTCAGGAAGCGAAACTGATGTACGGAATGTTCTTCTCATTGAAATCATTCGTGGACAAGATATCTGCGCTCGACTGGTAGGCACTGGTGATTAGAACTACTGAGATCAGACATTTTAAAATAAAATAAAATTTAAAAAGTGAACGACACGGTGACCTAGAAAACATCCGTGTCTGAGTCAATTTGTGCTTGCACTTTTTGCATTCGCTATTAGATGGGATCAGAAGTAATTTTAAAAGTTTCACATTCTTTCAAATTTACTAATACTTATTTTCGAAAAGAAACACTGATCACTTCAGTGAATCTCACTCTTGTGGAATTCTGGAACTGGCATAAATACAAATTTTGCAAGAATATCTGCGAGTTTAGATTTGATTATCGCCATGCCGTGGCATTATGGCAATTTCTGTAGGTTTGGTAGGGGATGTTAATGAATGAGTTTTATTGTAAATATTGACTCCCGATTTCTCCTTTCAGTAAGGACGGATTTCTGTCATTCAAAACCAGCAAGTATCGACTCAACTTCTACGAGACTCCCTCCGGTTTAAAGTTCATCATGAATACAGATCTGTCTGCCACAAATGTTCGAGATCTCCTGCATCAGATTTATAGTCAGGTAAACATCCTTTGATACCTTTTATGACTGTTGCGTTTTCAAGTACGAAATTGTTTTTCTCGTACTCTGCAAAATGTACTTAAAATTTGAGTAATGGTCTTGAGGTCTGTGTCATAGGAATTTGACGCCGTGCTACCAATAAATCCTGTTTAATAAAATGCCGGCAAATTGCATAATTTATCAGTAATTTCTGTAGAAACGTTACATTATTATGCACTCATATAATATAATTTGAGGGCAATACCCCTAATTTCCAAATGTCATACGACTGCGACGCAAATAAGTAGTATTTTGGGGATTGACTCAATGTGTTTGTCGTGCAGTCAAGTCGTTTCCGACCTCTGTGACTTCTGGTGACCCTGTAGATAAAAGTTCTCCAATGTTTCCGATCGATTACTACCTCTCGTATTTGCTGTTGGTGTAGTCCTGTGCTCTCTCTAGTCCCATCCATTCACATGACGCATCCTATTTTTCTGCTGCCCTCATCTTTACCCAACATAATGTCTTTCTAAAGAATCAATAGATGGTGTTGAACATTTTATTGTTATATGTTAACAATAATAGTTACTTCAATTATGAACCTTTTGCTTGATTTTCGGATTTATTTGTTTCTCTAAATGTTTTTTTTTTTGCGATTTTACACGTTATTTTATTTTCTAAAAGGTGTACGTCGACTATGTGGTGAAGAACCCGTCGTGTCAGCTACAAGAACCGATCACCAGTGAATTATTTAAAACAAAATTGGACGAGTTTGTGAGAAAATCTGCTGCGTTTGCCTCCAAGCCATCTTAATTTCAATATTTTTTGTATTCTCTTCTAAATCCGAATTGTTATTTGTAAAGGTAATGGAATTCCTCGATGTGCATGCCATTTGCTGTACCAGCATTACTGTACGATTCAACAAAATAGTTGTCACTTGATTGGAGCAAGTTCTAAACCTTTCTTTGCACAATTGTCAATTCACCCTTTGCTTCAGCGCTCTGTTGAGTTGGTTCTTTACAATATAATTACCCTATTCAATATGAAGTAAACTATTCAGAGCATTCATCGGGTTATCTTGTAAATAATTTCATACGTGGAATAAATATTGATTCCATTTGTTTTATAGTTCATCAGTGTCTTAAGTTTCAATTTTTTTATTTTAAAATTAACTTTCGAATCGTACGTATTTTGAGATTTTTTGCCTTTGTGTTGTCGCAATACCCTTAGTAGGCGTACGCCAGTAAATAACAAAAAGTGATTCATCGTTTGCATAGGCTGTGACAGAAGGCGCTTGTTCCTGGGAATTGCGCAGTGAAAGGTGACCTTGTAGCCAGAATGATGCTCGGGGTAAATTTGTTACTCGCAGGAATGCACTATGATGTGTGACTCAAATTAGCGGAGGATGGCAAGAAGAAAGTAGAGACGAAAGGAGAGTGGGGTCCAGTGTTGTCGGTCATTAAAAAGATGCCGCTGTAAGTCATTAAAAATGACAATGGTCGTAAATCATGGTGCAGTTGTCATTAATCCTAGAATATACCCAAGGTGGAGTTAAAATCAGGGATAGGATAGTTGATTTTATTTGAAGTGGTCAACTGAGAGAAATGGGAAATAGTTCGGGCGGCCAGTTCTAATTCTAGTATACACATGGCAAATAGTAATTCGCGAATTCCACAAAATCCATTAATTTCTAACTTTGTAAATGCATTCGGATCCTTTTATTGAAAAATTGGCCCAAATCTACTCACTGAAATCAAGATAATTGACCTTTTACAATCCCCCTTACAAATTCTGAGCAGCAACCTTAAACTGATCTCCCTTCTACGATCTTCCAGTGTCTCCCATTCCAGTTTTGACATCATGTCTGTGACACTGTCACTTCTTCCAAATCTACAGCTAACAAATCTCGCAACTCTTCGTTGAACCATTTCAATTTCATTTCAATTTCCCCTACAAGCCCCACATGGTGAGGATCCCAAATGGAACTGCAGTATTCAAGCAAAGATCGAACCAAGGAAAAGTAGGCTACTGACTTAACCGTACTTGGACACCCTTCAACATGTTTTGAATAAGTCTAAGCCTAGCATTTGCCGCACCAATCATCTTTTGAATTTGGGTTTTCCAAGATAATGTTTGGGTCATCTGTAAACCCAGATATTTGAGAGGTTTCCCAGAAACTGAGTGACTACTCAGAGGATCTCTAGATATGGATGCATGCATAATGCAACACTTGTCAACATTAAGTTGCAGTTGCCATTATTTACACCACCTAGCCAGGGAATCGAGCTCATTTTGGAGTTCTTCTGAGTCATTCATGACAATTATAGGCATATCTTTTCATTTTTAAATATTGGCGGTAACTCAAGATTTATCAAATCAATTAAGACTTTCAATAGTGCGTTTTGCGTCTAGCAATTCTGAAGTTCTCTGCGCACTTGACATTCTGGATATATATAAATGGTTCACGCGCCCAGCATAACCTCGCTATTGATATGAATGTGTTAACGAATATTCTCTGGGTCTAACTTCCGGTGACGTCACAGTGATTTAAAAGACGTCTGCAAGCGCCGCAAGGTCCTTTGGATCGAAGACTAGTCCCACAAAATATTAATTTACTACAGTTTCTTTTACCTTAAAAATGATAAATTACTGGTGCAAAAGTGTGGTATTCGTATGCAGAAATAATCTAGTTAAACGCTTTCAGGTAGGTCTATTCAATACAGAGTTTCTTTCTAATTTCAACTGCATCTACATACATTCGCACTGCTCACACATGGTCTATTTTGAATGGGGAGGGAAGCGTTTATGTTTGAATCGTCTGATTGGATTTACACGTGCGTGTTTCTAGCAGAATGAAAGAATGTCAACGCGCACCCCATCTCGACTGACTACACCGGGGTGGGTCAATTTTATCATATGATAATCTGAGTTGTATTTTTTGTTTCTATTGTCTAGTTAATAAATCACAAAAGATGGATGTCAAAGACCGCCGATCAGGTAAGAAAACATGTTTTTGAACAATTTGAAACCATTGTTTCGTTACTTGAAAAAGGTATGTTATTCGATCTAAATCAAATTCTGGATTTCGTCCTACTCTAGTCGCATTTGCTTGACATGTGACTTGATTTGGGCCTTCAATGACCCGTCCCGGGATATCCATTATTAAAACAAATCAGGAAATTCTTCTAGTGGCAAAGAATTCCTAGATTTTCTAATGGTCTTTTCACTTGAGCAGCTTGTGAAATGTCCAACAAGGGATGATTCGATAGGGGAATATTCTTGACCTTGTAATATCCAACATTCCAGAAGTAATTAGCAGTACAGATATCATTGATGTCATTAGTAATCATAATGATGTACATTTTATGGTCACCTTCTGGCCACAGCGTATAAAGCAGCCAAAACGTTTGGTAAATTTGTAATTTACTGTAGCCGCTTCTGTCATAGTTCTGTTGTGTTGGTACAGAACGCTTGTAGTGCGGTTGACCACAGTTGGTTGGAAAAAAAAACTTTTTTGGAAATCATTTTAGGAGAAGCACAAGGATCTGACTCACATACGCAACATCGGGATCTCGGCGCACATCGACTCCGGAAAAACCACGTTAACCGAACGTATTTTATTCTATACTGGGAGAATAGACGAGATTCATGAGGTGATTATTCGACTTTTGTCACTTTGACTCTTTGGATGAGTTGGTTTTTGCGTTGGTTGTGTGTAGAAAAAAGGTGGGGCAAATGGAGGTCACTGAACAAGCAAGCAATGCTAAATCGATACTGTTTTATTCATATTTTCCCAAGGTGAAAGGCAAGGACAATGTAGGGGCCACCATGGATTTCATGGAGCTGGAACGGCAACGAGGAATTACCATTCAATCTGCGGCCACATATACTACTTGGAAGGATCACAACATCAACATAATTGATACGCCCGGTTAGAAGTATATTTGATCATTCACTCATTTGCTTGTAATTTTGTCCTCCCGTCGAAATCCAAAATTTCAGCTTCAAAATGACATTGCAATTTCTGTTCCAACACAATTTCATTACAGGACACGTGGACTTCACGGTGGAGGTGGAGCGTGCCCTGAGAGTGTTGGACGGAGCCGTGTTGGTCTTGTGCGCAGTTGGTGGCGTTCAGAGTCAGACGTTGACAGTTAATCGGCAAATGAAGCGCTACAACGTACCGTGTCTGGCCTTTATCAACAAATTGGACCGAACCGGAGCCAACCCGCATCGCGTTTTAACCCAACTGAGGTTTGTATGGTTGTTATTCTTTAATATTACTTGTACAAAGGAGGAAAATAAAATATACAAATTAATAGAGCGAACATAATCTTGCACAAGCCTACGAGTTTTGCAAGCTCTCTCTGTGCAGTAGCACTATTTGAGAGCTTGCCGAAATAACATTACACGATATGTAGTGGTATGTATATACATACCAGGTATGTAGTGGATCAAATTACTTGATCCAGAACGGTCGCACTTTTTTTTGTTTATTCAAACGTCTTTGCAAAAGTACAAATGGTGTAATAAAAGTACAGAATACAGAAGAAAACTGAAGACGCGAAGTTTCATTGTTCATAAAATATACCAAATTAAAATTTATAACTAAATACCAAGAAAAAATAATGTTGCCCTAGGTATTCCCGAATACTTTTGTTATTTTCTGAGTAAAATATTGTATAAATCACCAATTTTCAAATTTACTAGATCTCACAGAGATTAACATAGATCTCGCCTAATTAAAAAATAAAATAATTTGCTCACGAGTGGATAACATTCCATTTTCCTTTCCATTGAATTATATCTTCCTAAATTTGTTTTTCAGCACTTGCGAAAGATTGATTCGGTTTCCAAAGTTATAAAAAAAATCACTTTTTATACAAACCATTTGTGTGCAATACATTTGAGGAAGTGCATTTTTTTATTGCCTCGCTTTGGATTGTTTTTAGGAAAATCAAGAGAAAAGGATTTATAAGTCATTTTCATTGAATGTTTTTATGACCTGTTCTTTTATTATCCAAGGACCAAGCTTCTACACAATGCTGCTTTCGTGCAGATTCCAATTGGCAGGGAGAGTGAAGTGAAAGGAGTGATTGATTTGGTTGAGCGGAGAGCCATTTTCTTTGATGGACCGTTCGGAAATGCACTAAGAATAGAGGAAGTTCCGTCGGATATGCGAGCTGAAGTGGAAGCCCGAAGAAAAGAACTGATAGGTAAAACTATATTTTGTCAAGGATCGACCAGTTATTTCTTTACGATTCGATCGTCGCAACCTACACACTTAAAAAATGTCTCATTTTTAAGACATTTATTGTCTTTTGAGATGTGGAAAAATTAGGAGAAATAAAATGTCTCAAATT
>JAQGBY010002729.1:0-21741 GCA_034698785.1 Mycogona germanica | reverse complement strand
GTCGTTCCCCCCCCCCCCCCCCAGTCGTGTCCAGGGTTTTGTCGGGCTTTGCCCTTTCTTTGATTTAAAGATACCTCGACCTGCAGCATCACGCCATACAAGACTTTATTGCACCTACCACAGATATGACGCACATAATGTCGATCTCGCGTTAAAGCTCAAAGTCGAATCCTGACGAAAAGTCGTAAAGTTTATTAAATAATCCAGGAAGTGTGGTGACCTCAACTCTGTGTGTATGAGTTAGGTAAGCGCAGGGTAGATCTC
This sequence comes from Mycogona germanica, assembly GCA_034698785.1. NCBI lineage: Eukaryota > Metazoa > Arthropoda > Diplopoda > Chordeumatida > Chordeumatidae > Mycogona > Mycogona germanica. The sequence goes on along the minus strand of JAQGBY010002729.1, from coordinate 21,477 downwards.
TGTAGATCTCATGCTGTATCGGTACCAGTGTGTGGGTGGCAAACAAACCACACACACGAATGCGCGAGTTTTTTTTTATGTACACTTTCTTTATTTGCATTGAGCGAAATTCTGTGAAGGAACGTTAATTGCTGTCCGGAGCCACCCCTAACCTCCTCCTCCTCCTCCTCCATCGCCATGCTGGTGACTAGGGCGAGCAATGCATATAGGTTTTACGTTGATTTAGCATTGTGCGCGTGAAAACGAACTACGTGTGCACACGGCGGGGTTTATTGTTGACTTTTTCCCACAAATCTCTGAACGTCAAGAGCGAACGGGTGAAATATACGAACGCCATGTGGAAAGGAATGCCGCCGCAATGGACCTGCCACCCCCACAATAAGACGCTGCTGACACGACGTTTTTCCTCTTTATGTTCGCTGCACAATGGCCTAGCGCCTAGGTGTGATACGCTATTGTGCAGGATTTCGAATTTCGGAGATTCGCCAAGCACAGTGTGGGGGAGCGTGCAGAGTTATCAATTGACGACGCAAAAAATAAGGGAGCAGCGCCGCTAGATGGCATTGACAACGATTCAACATGTTGCCATATGATTACAGTTTTTAAATTTAAAAATGAACATCATAACAAATCATGCCATGCCAGTCAGAATTTGAAAATTAAATGCAAAATGAGGATTTCTTATCCACCTGGCGAACAGATTGCTCAGGTAGACTACATAAAGCACATAAGTGCTGATCTTTCTTGGTCGATTCATTTTTTTCAAACCTTAAAATCAAACTGTGTATCGCAATAACCCATAACCCACCCAAATGTTTAGAGTTCGTGATGCTCTCAATCCTAACATTTTTTTCGAGCTATATATTAGCTAACAATTTCACAAATCATTGCCCCTAATTGTTAAACGAATTAAATGAATAGTCGCACCTCTCCACCTGAAATTGCATAAACGGGAAGTTCGCCTTGCTTTGGCCTTGGTTGGTTTGACATTCAAAGTAAATGAAATTCGGGGTTTCACTTTTTAAAAAAAACATAGTGGTTACCACTTGTATACTTTAGCGTATTAATTATAAGTTAAATCGAAATATGTTGAGCTATAGAAATTCGTCAAAATTTGTATGATTTACATAGAGAAGTCAGGATGACCCCACCTCGCAACACCCCCACGTCAAACTACACAACTAGTCGCCTTCGAGAAGATTAAAACAATGACTGAACTCACCTTGCACCGACAAGAACTTGCAACCTGGGTTCATCGAACAGGATCTGTGTAAAGGAAACCACACTGTCTGATTCGAACACATCCATTGTATTATCCAGTTCTAGAAAAAAGAAAAGTGAAAAACAAAATCGTTAGAATCAATTCTTAATGGTGGAGGGTAGAGGCTCCTATTTCAGAATATAACATATACATTGAATCGCTTGTAAATATTTTGCTTAAAAAAATATCTAACTGAGAGGAAACTGCGACGGGTTATTCATATATCTGCCGTTGATGGCGCCACTATTTTTATTTTCAAGTGTATTTTCAGTGCACGCAATACATGCTCATTTGAGGATCTGGTCTACGAATGTGGCGTGACACTCGCAACCGAATAACATGGTCAGGCCACGGATCCAAATTACCGGCGTCATTAAAAGAAGCCTCCAGGTTTTGTACACAAGCAGTAAGAGTGCGGCAATAGAACAAAATAATGGAGAAAAAAATCAAAAGATAGATAGGTTCGTTTGTTGATTGATGGGACTTGGGAGAGATAACCTGTTTCAAGACAAACGAACTCATTCACCTGAGAAAGAAAAGTGACAAAATACTCGCGTAAAACAGCTTATTATCGAGATAATTAAGGATCGGAATTTTATAGATATGGTGGTTGTGGTGAATCTTGAACAGCGCTAACTTAAAACACAAGACTGAAAATCGAATTCCACACAAAAAAATCTTATAAAAAAAATGTAAGAAAAATGTGTGCTCCGATACAGGTAAAAAAACTCGTAAAACTTAATTCGAACGTCGTATAAGCAAAAAGAAAAGAAAATGTATTTTGGATGCTTTTTATACAATATCATTAATTGATTCGCTGCTAAACCTCTTAATGACAGAAAACAGCAGCAACAAAGACGTTTTTGTAGTATTTCCGATATTTGTTGTGAAATCGATATTTGTTCTGGATCTATGAGCAAAAACCCGTGATCGCGGTTTCGATTCCGGTCGACACCTTCGGAATTTTTCGGGCGAGAGAAATTCCTCCAAACGTCTTCTTTCGGAATAGAAGTAAAATCATGACCCGTACATGTACGACATCGGGACGTTAAAGATCTCTCTCTTATGCAGCCTAGGTTAGGCAAAATTTCCAGGCCGCCTACCTGAGGAGGTTTTAAGATGTTCAATCAACGGTGAACCTCCTTAACACACACTTTTTTAAATGCATAGACAATTTTATATCAGCGCCGTGCATATGTTCATGAAATACCAGTTCCAGTTACGAAAGCAAAGCAGTTACAAAACAAAGAGTGGTCGTTGTTGATGAGTTGTCATAGGTTGGAAAAAAATTTGAATGTCGGAGTGGTGAGGTCGTGGAGGCGTTTTAAGGTTAATTTGGCAGATTGAAGAAAAGCGCGTCAAAGAACGCCGAACGGCCATCAACAACAAGTTCCGAAGGCTGAGGAGACGACCACAAGACGAAGTTGTTCTCTTCCGAGATTAGATGGGCGAGTCGAGACACACGTCTACGCTACCCATTTGAATAACACATTAGCTGTCGGAAATGCAAATGTACGCCGATTTTAATGAAGACCATGCCGCCATTGTTATTTTACTATTGTGGAAGGAACGTCACTTTTTATCGATCCTGCCGCTGGTGGTGATGGCGGTCATGACATTGTTGCCCAAGAAGGATAACAGACGTCTATTAAAAACATTATTTTTCGAAGAATGAGAGATTATCCGGTAGTCTGTCTACGTGCATTTATGATTCAGGAAGTAAAAGCTCCATGACCGATCGAGAATGAAAATTTCCCCCCACATACATGTGATGCCCCATGAAGTGCGGAAAATCGGTCCACGTAATTGCTAATTATGTCCTAGCACGCATTGTGTAATTAATTAATCTTTGAATTTAAGACATCTGTCCGGCCATTTTTTGTCTCTTCTCACGCTACTTACTTCATTCAAAAATCTAGTTTCAGTTTATCCGCGGCAAACGTCGCTCTTCAACCAACCGACGTCATGATTCAGGAGCAAAAGCAAAACGAAAATTTGAACGAGGGGGTGGTTCTACATTAAAATGCAATCGGATCGTACAATATGATTAAACCATTGACCTTTGGTGCAAAATAGATGCAGCGGGGTAAACTGATGTGCAATCACCCGGAAGAGGTATTATTGTTGTTGATAAATTATCTTTTGATGCCTTCGAGGTCAGTCCACCAAAGAATCCTTAAAATGTCAATCCAACATGTTCGCGTGTAGAGAAATCAAATATATGGAAATCTTGATTCGTCCTAATGATTATTGATGGGAAGGTGAAGGTGGGGATTAAGAGGGGAGATTGACTGTTAACAAAACCAACGTCATTTATTCTATTCTTAAAATAAAAACAAACACACGAGTACGCGTGTATTTGCGCGCCTATCCGGTTAGGTTAGCTTCACGTACTTCGTAAACAGCGCCAACCGAAACTGGCATCTCTGGCGACGCACTCTGCATACCCGAATTCTAATCAGCTAATTAAAAATAAGCTTATCCTAATCCGCCCATGGCTGACATCGACTAGTCAATATACATGGCCTCTAAACCTTTTATTTTTATTTTTGGTGGTGGTGGTGGTGTTTGAGAATACCTGTCGCTCTCTCGCGTTTAAGGCCAAGACACGTTAGAGTGGTTGCGGTTTGTCGATGCGATGGAAAGAAGTGGTTGGTGGCGTGTGCTTGCTGGAACAGTCAGGCCAACACGCAGCTCCGCGACTGTCGCAACCACATCGTACCAAGAGCACTTAATGAACACGTCGATTGTAATTGGCATTTTCTTTTTGCAATTAATGCCAATCAAGGTATCAAGAAATGGGCTCCCTCTTTAATTATGTTAATAGTCCTAACAGTTTCGACGCCTAAATGCAGCCAAATTATGACAAAGACGAAAACCCCCCGCCGTCATTACGTTGACGTAGTATTGAAGTCAAATTACAGACACAATTAAAGTTGCATTTAGGCGCGCCTTCAATATATAGCAGAACTACTTCAGACTGTTAAGTTGAAGCTGCGACTACTACCCTGCATTAAGCCTCTCCTCAATTTAGAAAAAAAAAACTACAGGTACACTGTTTGTGTAATTAAGTACTTACACGATGCATATATTTTCTATTTTAAATGCGAAACACGATATTTGTTACAAATTCAACGTTTAACCGGCAAGCCCGTAACAGTTACAGTTTGGCTATACGCATTTTTCGTCAGCTAGTCCAAAACTGGTACGTTGTGATATTTTAAAAATAGTTTTAAAAAATACGTTTAGTTACGTTTGTTTTGTGACTATGTTTTGTAACTACGTTTTGGGGTATAAATTTAAAAAAAAAATTAATTGCACGGCAGGATGTGGAATTTTGAAAATCAATTGACCGGTTAAAGTGTTAATTAATTAATAAGCATGAGTGAACAAACACGGGACAGTGCCGTGGAAAAACGACGACGAGCTGGCGATTTTCCACGCCTTCGTCGACTTTTGACATATTTTTCGTGTGTGGTTAGTTTAAGGCCTCGAGTTCCTGGCTTCGAGCTGTTTAAGGCGCGTAGCCATCACTCGATTAGACTCGATTTTAATAGATCGATCAAGCGTTATTAGATCGATGAATCGATCACATAGTGCCGATGCACCAAGAGGGGTACAGAAGCTCCTTTGGTGATATTATTACACTACAGTGAATTTAAAATAAAATAAATTGTTTCGCCGAGCTGCAGGAGATTCCTTACCCGGTGCTGCAACACCGGTCCCCCACGAAATTGAATGAAAAAGAACCGGCACCGGGACGCTAACCCTTGAACACCCTACCACCGATTTCCAGGCACACACTTAAAAAGAATCGCTTCAAATAATCGAAACATCATATTTTGGGGGTTCATATAGGCCCGAACCAGAAGGGTCATGCATGCATATCCATCCATCCGCTAGCTCGGCCCGGGGATAAACGAATATGTCTTGGTAGGTAGCCCTGCATGCCAAAAAATCTCGTGGCGGTCCACCCGCACTCTGGGAGTACCTGGCTTCGAGCAACAGGGCGGCATCCCAGAAGGTGAGGGGCGTCTCCTGCGCCGCCACACTGCTCCTCCCACCTTCTCCCGTCGCGTCGCCGCCAAATCTTTTTCCCACCCCTCCTCCTCCTCCTCCTCCTCCTCCTGGTGCCCGTCCCGGCAACAATCGAGGCGCCCGGTGTCGTTGATCTCGCCTCGTTGGCACGTACACACACAGTCGCGGGAAGAGAAAACAACCTGCACTTAAAATGCTGAAATGTATGCGTAACGAGGTTGGTTTTGTTTGTCATTGGCGACCTTTGCTAAAAACAAATGACGCCACCCTCAGTCTGCCCGCTTATGTGTGCCCCCAGTGAGAGAACCGCATTGTCAGCGCGGACAGAAAACCAATCTCTTGGCAAACGAGATTTTTGTGGCAAGGACCAACTACCATGATGTGCGGCCTAACCATTTTTTTTTTTTTGTAATTTGACCCCGACGGTGCGAACTATTCTAGACCCGTGATGCAGCGTCGGTGATTGAAAACTGTGAAACCGCGGCGTCTGTACTGAAACGTTATCACGCATGAGCAATGAGCAGCAACACCTGCTGATGCTCTTTTCGTCATTTTGGAAGGATATTGGCAAATACCTAATCAGGAATCGAAAAAATGTAATTACAAACGCAGGAGGTTCAAAGATAAAAGGAGGTTCAAAAGTTTTTGGTCAATTTTACTGAATAACTAAAAGCATTGTTTCATCAACAAAGAATTTTATTCCGATGTCGTAGACCGGATGTCATTATTTTTAGATGGTGCAGAAGTGAACTTTCGATAAGATTTCGGACCATTTAGCAGGTTGAAAACGCACTTGTTTCAGAGGTGACCTCCTCCACCTCGCTTTAAAAAAATTGTTGTCTACTTTATCTCCTTCTTGGCCTCAATACTGCCCCTGCAAAACATGTCCCGTTTTTGCAGCCCGGCGCCAACCTCAGGTGCAAACAGTTTTTCCCAGGCCCCCTGTTTGGCACAGGTAAACAAATATATTCACCCGAGATCCATAACCACCCACATTGCATTAAAGAAGCACAAAAGTCTCAAGAGGAGCAGATACCAACTCCATCGTCGCATTCGGCCTTCGCAAAGGTGACGCGCGAGCGATGAAAATTCGCGACCGGAGAAGATGAATATATAGGCTTATCACGTCACATGACGTGGCGACCTCTCCCGGTCTACAACGCAGGAAGTACAAATTGGTGAGACGAAGAAAAAACAACACTGTATGTCCACAGTAATGACAGACACCAACGCCATCTAAGGAGAATTGTCGCCACGATGCGAGAATAGGTGCGTGAGAATAACTAGAAAAACTGCGAGCGTGCTCAGGTTGCTTTTCCGCTCGAATCACGCGATTCGCCATCCTTATCCACTATTGCATTTCTGAAATGAGCTCGTTGTTCAGCTGATACTGAGCAAGCATTATAGACAACACTTTTCCCCACCAAAGATTTAAATTTAAAAAAAGGTTTTACGAAATGAGGGAAAAAATATGACAGCGCCACATTGTTGGATGGAAGAAATTGAATATTATGCCTGCTTGCCACTTGAAACCAATCAACCAGTCTAACCGTAAAACCGTCTAAGTCATTTGAATAACGTGAACGGAAAATGGTATTGGAGAATCGCGCGCATCTGAATTACCATTGTCTTTATCTCCTTTATCATTTGGTCTCTGTCCCCCATTTGAAAATACATTGCGCATGTAGCGCTCATTTCAAGGAATGACAATTTAGAAATGAGAACACATGAGCACCACCCGTTTCGTGAGTCAATCAATATATTATTATTTTTAAACGAGTGCTTCGTTTGTTTTCCAATTTTGCATTGAAAAAAAGGAAAGTAAAAAAAGCACACTATATATTTTTTCCAAATTGTAAAACTGTGAGGGTGGAACACATTGTAGCCTCTTTACACGATTATTTTATTTGTTAAATTAGTTCGTGCGACCCACGATCATGAATTACGATGAAGCAAGGTGGCAATTATTTTCTTTTCATTAGGGAGGTTTTTTTATGACTATAGAGATTGTGTTTCGTTGGTGTTTCTCATGCGGCTTCTAAATAGGTTGTCTACCATTCCTGAAGCGTTTTACTGGGAGCTTTGTTTATCTCAACTCGTCGAGTGTCAAGCCAATACAATATACTGTATATTGGCAGTTCAAAGGAAATCCATTCGTGTTTATGACACAATTTTAAATTTGTAATCTAAATAGGCGCTGGCCTACCTCACATGCAGATAAAACAGATGGGTGACCGCTTTTATCGAGCTAGGGCTGCACAACAATTGCCAACAATGCGAGCAGCAAATGTTTACTGTACACTTATTAAGTAATGGCATCAACAAAGTAGTTGCAGCTCTTCGCGTTTAGCGTGTTTTCACTTAATTGGTTTTAAAATAATAGAAAGACTTTATCAGAATGTTACGCCACCTGATGGGCATTGCAATCGGAATAAATAACCCTCAAATGACCCGACCCATCATCTCATTTAGGAGACCATTCTTTATTGACATTGTGAATCATAATAGCTGAGGTTCGCATTTGTTTTAAGTTGATCTAAAGTTCATTTACACTGTACACTTACAAAAATAAGTGTTTAACCGAATCGGCAAATATACGCGTTGGAATATGTTTATTTGCACAAATCGTGGTGCTTTTTGTCATGTATCATCGTCCATCGAAGACTTGTGCTTAACTATACAGGTGCAGTATCGACTCAATCACCATCTGCTACAATCTCGGATCGCCAGGAAATACCTTTGAGCTAATGTAAATCGAACCCTGTTGACGACAGACGTACGCATTTAGAGAACAGGTAATGTTCCCGCGCGAATTGAGATCCCCGGTCCCGTATTCCTGGGGTCTGCAGTGTTTTTTATTAGATAAGCCCTGGAATGGAAACAAGCACCATGTATATACAAATACACCGTAAATGAAAGCAGTGTTTTATCGCCCTCAACAAATAGTAGCAGGTGCGTAAACACAGCACCACTATTGCAAAGTGCATCTTCTTCAGCCGTGATAGAGCAATAACAGAATTTTGTGAGAAGAAATGTGCCGTTAAAGTTGTTGAACTCTCAGTCGCAAGATATCGGTGGAGTAACGATAGTTTGATTTGAAAATCGAACACACTCGTAATTACGTTTCAAAAGGCAACCATGTAATACAGTACAGTATGCAATGTGCATTTGTAGAATACATGTGCATCCATTTATTTGAGATTCATTATAAATAAATTTGAGAGATCACACCCTTGACGCCACATTGTTCCACAAGTACGTGCGTTGAGAAAATGTTTTGTTGGCTTAGTTAGTTTATCAGAAAAAGTATAGTCTTGAGGAAATCATGACGAGTTAAGACAATAATTTATTAGCCACAGAGTTGACCACTGTTTTATTGTTTGGAGCACATTCTTTAGAAACGGAAGTGGTTTAGTTTGTTGGAGAAAAAATCAAATTAGCATGCAATCGTACATGTACAGGTGTGGTGTGGTTAGAAGATTCTTATTTGCCACTAATATAATAGACTGACCAGGTCGCAGCTAATTAACCTTAAACAACTCATTAAATGTGCTGGTGGGCTTTTGCATATAATTGTAGTTGGGGTGGTAAAGAGACGGACCGACTCCCACCCCTCCGGGGCCGCCTTTAAAACCGGGTGGTCAGCAGTAGTTGCTTGCGGTGGGATGGCGTGACAGCGGCCATCTCAAGACCAAACCTATCCGTGTGCTGGCTGACCGCTTGCCGCGCGCGGCTGCTGGTCGTCCGATCATCAGACACGCACGGTCATTGGCCATCGATGCTAACTAAAAGGACAACGCCTATTGTTTTCCGGGAGGAGATCTTTTTCTCATCAGTTTGTAGCTCACCGGTGTGAACGTGTGGGTTGCTCGACGAGAGAACAAGATCTGGGAATCCGTCACACTTCGACCAGTGTCACCATGCAGATTACGAGAATTTACATTTGCTTGGAGAGATTTGTATAAAATAGAAAATATCAGAGAATTCTTGAGACGTCTCAATGATTTTTAAGTTTAAATTTTGATTGACTATTATTTACGAGCTACAATATCAAATCGGGAAATATTTTCTTCGTCTTATTGCACAGGCTAACCATTCGATCTAGCTACCATATATTCGAATATTCTTACAACAGAGTGCATTTTTGAATAAATCATGATATACGAGCAAATAGGATACTTGCTTACAGTTTATACGTTATGCAATTTAGGAGTAATTTCTAAATTTGTCGGTTTCATATCGGTTTAGTATTTTATGACCATAACACAATTTTGTCATCAATTTCAGATTTTTCTTCATTATCGGAAACCCCAAGTTATTTTTTTTTAAGGAATGTCGCAAAAGTCTGAAATGTTGTCATATTCACGTCTGCAAACAGAGGATGCTCATCCAATATTTATTCTGCTCGTCCCTCTTCTCGTAAACGCTCGGCCACTGTGGCCGTCGCCGTCACATCTTCGCAAGAGAGAGAAATGACGGCGTCAGGTTGAGGTTGCCGCGGCGATACAACAGGAGGGACCGCATTCCTCCGTATCAGCAATCAGACAACACCTACTTACGGGTTTGCCATCCCCCCCCATGCACCAACCCATCCCCTTATTTCATCGCTCAAATTTTAACTGACATCACTCCACCCTTCGTCTACTCAAGTTTTTTTTAATGTATGCTTCTTTCTTCCCTTAGCTGTACGTGCACACACACACACACACACACACACGAATTACCAAGGCCTGGCACACATTACACAATCCTCTCAAGATACCACATGAGTGTGTAATAAATTAGAAATGAAGAGGCACTCTAATATTTAATTTTCATTGTTCATTAACTTTGGCGTTTTACAATTGAAACTTTTTTCTCTCAAATTTTTTATCCAATCAATACAGTAGAAGTATGTGTGACTGCAACGCAGACCAACTAATCTTGCCAGGCACTTGAGAATAAATACACGAAGAGTAATCGTGAGACGAATTTCACTTCCGATTATCACGTGATGTCTGGAAGTCCCTGACATGGTCGTCTTTTCGGTAGATTCAGAAGATAGATAGCCGAGCTCCTCCGTCGTGATATATACTGTACATGCATGCATGTACGTGTACATTTCTTCTTAATTCGCGTCCAAGGCTCCATTGAAATGTGTCTATGGTCGGTGAGGACGCACGGCACAACTGAATGGGAAAATAAAAATGCCGTCTTTTGTGTTCGGCAAAACGGGGCATCTGTTTTCCTTCCTGCTCACAGAATGGGTCTTCAATCGTTTAATCATAATAATGGTCTGTGCGCTCGCCCTGCAAAGATGCTTGGTCAAAGGAAAGCTTTGAAGGCTGTTTCCGACTAATCGAGAAAAAGTGGAGAGAAAGAAAGAAAGGCGACTCTTGTGTCATGGCTGCGGGACAAGAGGAGAAAAAATTGGCACACACATTTTCGGATTTCTATGTGCGCATGAAATAACAGATATGGGGGGGGATGCGACAGTGCATATAGGTTTAACGTCCACATTCAACTGAGGTTGTGCACGACAGAAAAAAAGTTCTCTATTTTCCCGCTTGTCTTACATGCACGTAGTGACTGGTGTTCGCATTGGATATTCGTCTGAGAATCGAAGTTCCGGATTTTCAAGAAAAATCTCCATCGAGATTCTATTTCGAAAAAGAATTTCTTTCAAAAATAATTATTTTTCTCCAAGTTCGCCCACACATTAGGTTTACAAAAAGAAATCCGTAACATTGCAAGAAATCATACATAACAACATCAACATGTAATGATGGATGTTATTCATAACATCAGAAATGTTATGTAAAAAGTAAATCGAATTATTTATCTTTTGCGATGACGCTCTCGAACGAACGCAAACAATTTTTTGTAGCAAGACAATAAATCGTCAAATTGTTTATTAATCATTAATTCGCTTCTGAGACACTGCCCTGAACTCGTCTGCTCCGGAACAGAGCACTTCTTCTTGCCTACGTAGACGTACGTATGTGATTTCACAAGCTCTTCTACAAGGCACTCACTTCCCTCAACTTAAGTTCTTCGCTTCGGTCCAAATTGGCGGAAATATCGTGCTGAGTGCCATATGCATGCATCCAAAATGTGCACAAAAACTCTGACGCAATCGTCATGCATGCAATGAGGATCATTCGATTCCACCACGTTTTACAGAATAAATTTCATGATTGTGGTGTTATTATCGTTGAGAACGACTATACACTGTAGTTCGTGCGTACTCGTCTGAACTTGGAACGGAAACGAGCAATTTTATAGCTCGTGGGGCGTACGCATGAGAATTTGTCGTTCAACTCTTTTTTGATTTGCACATTTTTCCTTTTTTATTTTAATTGACCACACCATCCAACCTATCCGGGAAAACAAATATCCGGGGCTGGTCTATACCACACCGAACTGACTTCACGAAAATACCATGTACCCTGTAATACGAAATTGTTATAACATCAGCTTAGCTTTTTTAATGTCTGTTAAGGAGGCTCAGCTGCCCAGGTAAGCTTCTTTACCTCATATCTTACAGACACGGGTCACACGGCTTAACTTTCATTATTTCCAAAGAAGTTTATCATAACAAAGTCCCTTAAGAAATTTATCTGTAATGTTTTACAAATAATTTTCATTTGGTCTCCGACCGTTATACGAGTAAACAATTTCCAATAAACGTAGATTACAAATTTAATTTAATTTTGCTTTGAAAGTGGGTAAACAAGGTTCGGTTAACTCGTTTTACGCAGCACAATTTAGACTTAGACCTTAGAGACTTTTATGTGCACCTGCAACGAGACGTAATAATTTCTACAATCCTTTCAACAATTTACGCCTGATATGATGCACACCTTATCGTGTTAGCCATTTTTCGCATTGATGCGTTGAGGAAAATAGGTATACAAAGTGAAAGTGAATCGTGTGCTAAATAGTGCTCGCCGATGCATCCATTTTTTTATACATCAAAAGGAATTAAGATGTGGAAAGATGTGGGGATTGTGTTTCACTTTCGTGTTCAACCTTTAATCGACTCGCTCTGTTAATTGAACGCGTTATTAACCGCATCTACATGTTTACAGCTGGGGGAGCACTTTAAAGGGTTGATAGCGCCGGCGCGAGCTAAAATTAGCGCGTTCGAGTCAATTAGAAAGTGAAACTCAAAAATCAACACTTGACAGTGGCGCATCGATGTGCACAATCATCGTGTGGTTCGTCACGGCCTAGTTTCATGGGTGTCAGCAACACTACGAGCAAGTGGGCCACCGGGCGAGACCCTTCCGTGTGGGTGGACGGGGGCAAGGCAAAAAAGCCGTATGCCACTTTAATTCTTTCGACAGTTTGCGGTTAGACAAACCACAAAACTAGGTTATGTCATCAAATGAAAAGTGTCTCTGCTCCGAATTCGGCCGTTATTGGTGATAGTGAAATACTTCGACCTACCAAATTATTTTGTTCAATATTTTCCTGTTTTGATAGTTCAGCTCATTATGGTGAAGTTTGTTTAAGTGAAAGGTGGCTGATCCAACTAAATTTAAACTGTGTTATTTAAATTATTAATGAATGCCTTGATTTCCGATTTTGGGCGGAACACAAGAATGAATTATTTTGTTGACTATTTTTTAGAGTACTTAAATTCGAGAATAAATTCGAAAATTTGTTGTATTGTTATAAAATGATCTGAAGAGACATGGTCTCTGTGGTGACAAGATGTCAATGATAGGTATAATTGAAAGTTCACATAATTGAAAGTTCAAATAAGACACAAGACGAAACTGCTCATAAAAATCGCCGAACCGGAACGATGTTGATGGTAAAGATCGCGAAAATACACGAAAAATGCACGAGTCACAGTGCAAAAATTGCATTAAATTGAAAAGAATTCAAATTAATAACCAGTTAACGCCGCGGAGAAATAATAAAACGTTAAAACTAGTCCGCGGCTCGTGAACTTTCAATTATTTTGGTCAAGATTTATAAAAATCCACGCTACTTATTTGCATGTAATATGCAAGGTGTAAATATTTTTAAATTCGCACGTAAAATATTTAAGGTGCGGCCTCTAATATTTGGAGTTGTACAAGAGCTTGTATAAGCTGAATAAAAACATTAAGAACAAGTGAATGACCTTGCTGCGAAAAACTCTGCAAGGTCACATCATGAACCCTCCAACTCCTTCGAGGTGTTTTTTCGTCTTAATCTTTTTTTTTTATATCACGAATTCCAACTAAAATTGTCTCATGTGTCCCATCCAACCGCACAGATAGATCTGTTCGCAGCACTTCGCGAGGTCATCGAAAATCTCTACGAATGTGACACGACCGCTGAGGTCAGATTGTGCAATTAATACACATTCGGTATAGCGTTGGATTACATGCTGACCTCGACAGATAGAGGCCGGGCAATGGGAATGACATTTGCGGTTCCTCGCCTAAGCCTCCAAAGACCTGGAACCGGTATCAAGAGGAATCACATCTCTTGTACTCGTTAACGGCCACAAGACAGTAAGTAGCCTTCAGAAAAATCAAAATCAGCATTTCTGTAGAAACCGTCAATACCTGTACAAAAAAATCTTTTCCGATATTAAAAATTCGCAACATTCGCGGGACTGCTTTTCAGAATTCTACTCAGATTCCCCATCCACAATTCGTGAAGCTCAATGTTGCCCAGTCAGGTGGATCCTCAGCACCAGGAGGATATATGGTCAACATTGGACAGCGCATCTCGCATCACATACAAAATATGTCAACTCGTCGTGAACTCGCCTCACCGAACACTATTGTTTTGTTTCATTCGACTGGTTTTCACTTATTCAAGCTGTTTCAAATTGCCGGGCTAAGGAGTGTATGCCTTTCTCACAGCATCACGTGTATGCTAACTGAGACTCTTGGTTCTGATGCGACACCAAAGACAATAGAGTTCACCAACAGGGGCTCGATGGTCGAATAAGTCAAAGGATTAATGGCAGTAGCCGTCAGGTTTTCGGTGAATTTATGTGTTTCAAGATTGAGTGAGCGCACTTCAAGTCCAGGGATATTTTCGTAAGTTCAAGTCCTGGGATAACGTCGCCCATCAATCAGTAACGTAAACTTTCATGGAACGTCAACGTTTACATTCATTGAAATTGGATTTTTAAAGACACGCCATATCCCATGAAATATTAATTTCCGAGGGCCCTGGCAAAAAATAGCGAATTACACGAATATGTTTTGTGTTCATTGCACGATATTCTTTTAATTTTAAATGCTTAGTGAAAATCGCACATGACATTCTTGAAAAAAAATGAAGAATGAATATTCAAACTTCTTAAACACAGCTTGGCGATTTAGTCGAAACTAAGATTTTTGATTTGAGTGTCCGAAAAAGAACTATTTTGTTAGTTCCTCCCACTTGGGTGCGCCACGTCTGACGTCGATCGAAGGCCGACCACAAAGAGAATGGGTGGGTTAGGCCGATAGTGTCATATAAAAAACACAACATATTTTTTGGTACTGGTGAGATGCCGAAAACCTCAAAGCTAAGCGAATAATTTTTATCAAGATCCAATAAAACGGCGGAGAAAAAAATGTAAACTGACGCCAGCCAAAGATTATAAAAAAGGAAGAAACGTGTCGAAAAGAAACATATCGGAAATCCTTCGTATAACAAAAAAAGTAAATGCCGATTAGTTTGAGAAAAAATAAAAAAGACAATAACATAAATCGTGTGTCCTTGGTATGATAGATAAACCGCCCCCGTGTTGACATGGAGTGTGTACACTGTCAGTCAGTCCGGCATCAATTCAGGGCGTAGGCTGCACAGGCAATTTACGAATTTCTGAGAGAGAGATCTTCATCTCGACATTCAGCAGGGGCTACCACAGAGAGAGAAGTGAGAGGACTTGATGTTATCCTGACGCGTCCGATTAAGCGACGTGTGAACTGCACAAGAGGTTAAAAATGTGTCAGTCATTGTATCTAACAATCGACAATTACCTATGTATAAAAAAAAATTGTAACGCTTCTATTTCATCTCACGGACGATGTGTTACCTGCATTACAGGTGTTCGTTTCACTTCGCAAGACGAATCATCTGAACACGAATGGAAAAATGACGTTTGCTGTTTATTTTAAATTGCTGTTTTTTTTTTTTTTTTTGAAAATTTAATTTCACGATACATGGGATCATACCGTTTGCCCAACTCATTCGCCATATCATTATAGAATGATTTTTAATCATGTGAAGACAACCTATGTGTATATAATACTAAAGGTATATAATACTAAAGCAATCTCAATTAATTCGCCATTCTTTTTTAAATTAATAAGTTTCATGTGCAGCTGTAAATGATTTGATTTAGTACAGATGAAAATTACAAAATAATAGATTAATGAATTAAGCTCGAGCTGTGTTTGCTGGCTGCGAGCTGGAGTTGCACCTCGATCTCTCGCAGGTAAGATTTATGAAGGCATTCTTTTTAAAAAAATGTCCAGGTTCCCACCAATCACTATTCCCACCCCAACGTTTAAGCGGTTATTTTAATAGGCCAACGTTACAAAAGTTTAAAGCCATTTCGAAAATGTGCGTTCAGAAAAACGCGTCGCCAAGTACGTCTGAACTGGGCCACGCATGACTTGGGAATTGTGTTAAGAACAATTAGAGGAACCGACTCCACGTGTCTAAGCATGCACAGGTACACAATGCATAGGTACAGGTACATATAATACGGAATGAAATATCAGTATCATAATGAGAGACACTTTTGTTTTCTCTCCGGTCGTTTTGTTTCACACAATAGATGTCTCAAGTTCACGCTGGTTCTGAGCTGAGCTTATGCTTTTAGAAAAATGCCCGCATGTTCCGGGAACACCAGGTCTCAGGAAGCGGATACCTGAGCGACAACAGAACAGACACCAAAGAAAAAAAGAAAAAAATGTTTGACAACACCGTAAGACGCGCCCTCAGAAAGTAGGGCCCTCCCATCTCTCGACGAGTAATTTATAACATTCCATTTGGCCGAAGGTGGAAGTAATAGTGGATCACAGTCACATCATTCTTGATGTTCGACCAATGTTTGCGGTGTGTTTAACTACACACTTTTTATGTGTTCGCTGATGTCTCCCACCCTCCATCGTGTCACACTCCCCCCCCCCTACCCCACGGCACATTCGACGCTTAAGTGCATAGTAAAGTTCAGCTTCATCTATAACTAATAAAATGAGCTTAGCTAATAATAAATGATAAAAATAGCAATAAATTTACGCTGGACACGTTTGTGACACATGCGTTATACAATGGCGGCACGATCTTTGTACAGTCATAAAATTACTAGTAAAAATTAAATGGAAATAGAAGCACGAAAAAATAAAATTTTGTCGTGTAATTAAGATTTGGCAAAAACAATTTTTTTATCACGTCAGTCGCTGACCATATGAGATTGTGAGGGCCCCATTACGAAATTACTGATATGTGTATTTTCTTTAAACCCGTTATGCATTTATTTAATTTGCTGCCCACATCATAAAATGGTTGGCAAACACCACGTGCATAGCAGCGTCATAGTAAGCGGGCTGCAAACAACAAACCATGCTGCTGCCCCTGAAATTCACAAACGGGATTACTGCAGTTTGCGCAACACTGTCAACCTACAACGTACGTTTACTAATATAAATACATGGAGATCTGCGAATAACTAATGATTTTAACGGACAGTCAGTTTGAAATGCCTGAATAAGCCCAAATGCTGATGCTTAATCATTTTGCATCTTTTATCGTTTTGCACCAGTACCTGGGTGAATTCATGAATTTCGTTCGGTGGTGGAACGTAGCGAAGAAAATGTAAAAAAAAGACATAGTACTCAAAATTCGTAACCAAAATGTCGACATATCCGGTAACAATGCACTGATTCCTTCAAATTGAAGCCTTAGCGGCGATTTCGTAATCGTTTCTGTCTGTTATTGAAACGCAGTAGGGATATAATGAAAAATAGGAAAATAGTCGTCAACATACCTGAATGCGACACATGTCTAAAATCCGGCCTCTTGTGATGATGCTGTAGATGAGAGTTGTGATGGCTGTTGGGGTGATGCGACTGTCCATGGCTGACGTAAGCCAAGCAAAACTTATTGGTGGTAGTCAATAGTAGAACGAACAGAAGAAGCGAAAGATGGAAGACCGTCGTCCCGGCCATTGTATTTGCACTCAAAAAAGTGAAATTGAAACGAACTCCGGTGAATTCGGAGATTGGTTAAAGTCAGGTATGTATGAAGGTCGTTTACAAATGCTTTCTTCACAGCCCTTTGTGGTAACTTTACTTTGACGTGCAACAGTGTCTCAAAGTGTTTTTGACTGGTTCCGATAAAGGCTTGTCAACGATGTCGAAGATCTCGATTTCATTTTTCATATCGTACAATGGCAGCGTATGTTCATTGCAGCAGCATTTCCCGCGAGTAATTTCCTGACAGTCCTCTTGTGGCTACGTTGATTGGTAGTTGTTCACCTGCAACGCAATAAAATAAGGAAAACAAAATAAGTTATTGTAGTCACCTAAACAAATTTAGCAGACACAATACTGTTTCGCTTTCACTCTAATTTATAATTACAAAATCTATACTGCCCAAGTACTGTACATTTTCAAACCACCCACTCTTCCTTTCCCAAATCCACAGATTTTTCCGCGACAAATTACGGAAATCACCATAATGTTACGTGGCACGGTGCTAATTAGTTCCGATTAATTGATACCTCAATTTCAATGCATTCTTGAAAACACCAGAACCGGAGCTCCGTAAAACAATTAAAGAGTCTGTTAGAAGTTTTCTTAACATTCAAGCTGAGCATCGAGAGCAACATCGAGAAATTTCAAATTCAATTCAAGTAACCCTTAGGAAAAGTTGCGGAAGACGGTAGCCACGGATGGCTCCTACCATAAGCACATGGCGATTCATTTGACCACACCCCAGGGGTTACTGCGTCATGCTGTCGCACAAAAGTCGTTTCCTACGCAACATCAATTGCATTTTGCGACCGTTTCAAGAAGTTCTTCGCGAAACAAAATCTCTTCACTTCACCGTAGAAGCCTCCAAAGCAGCATAAGAATCATCACCCAAGCCTGCGTTTGAAATACTTCCAGATACGAATTTCCAAACACGATTGACGAAACACAGTAAAAATTAATTCTTTGAGAAATTACTTCGACGCCAAGCAGTCTGCAAAACTACATTCGCGATGACGAAAACATTTCAAATATAAAAACTACTTTTCAACGGTTGTTGGTAGCTACAGAGTCAGATTCGATTGAATAAACAAAACCTTATCTTATGCTAGCATTCGATAACATAATGCTAGATTTTTACCCCTAGAAAATTTATCCCTTAAAGTGAGAACAGCATAAATGTGTGCCAAACTGAAGGAATAGTTAAATCTTAAAAAAAGAGAGCAAATGTTCGATATGAATAATTGAGATTTTAGCGCACCTGCCTGCACCATTAACTATTATATAAATATTTTAAACACCTAAACATCAGGCTCCTCTTATCAATAAGGTCATTCTTGTTGATTCGACGTAGTAAAAAGTCCAACTTTGATAAGAGTAATACAAAATTCACATTAACAGCACACCGAGCCGCCTTACACTTGTATAAATTTTCATAGTCGGGATAATTTTCATATAAGATCATAAAATTTGATACGTAACTTTTTACACAAAAAACAAATTGGCTAAAATAATTTTTTTAATGAGCGGTATTCCTAAAATCAATAGTAGCAAATCCCATCTCAAAGTTCACCGATATAACATTGCACAGTAGTAATGCAATAAATGCAATATCGTGCTGCTTCGATCATTCTGAAGGTTGAAATTTTAGCAAAGGGCCGTTCGAAAATTATTCCAATCTGCTACTATTTTGAGTATCAAACGCTGTAATAAATTTTCAATCAAACGATTACATGAAAATTTTACTACGAAAAATAACTAACAACTTAAGAGTTAAGCTGTGGTGGCACCCACCATAGTGTTGTTTTTCTATACTACATGCATTCTGTAAAAACGCATGTGGATTGGACAAAGGTGATTGATTAACCGATGTTTTTTAATCAAGTAATCGTGTAGGATAAAGTTACAAGCGTCACTCATGCATTGAAGCACGTAGGTCCAACGTTCCATCGATATAAGTGCACGTACGCTGCTGCAAACGTGCATAATGTACGTAGGCGTGGTAATATTTGATTCTGGTAATCTCTGACGTGTTTCTATAGTTACTTAATACGATCACTACACTACCCCAATCACCCATTTACGGTAATGGACCACTCGATTTATATGAAAACAGTACTGGCCCTGTCAGACTTCCTCAAACAGTGACACGTGGCACGCGAAAAATACAATTACCAGTCACTTCAACAATCCCTGAGAACTTACCCTGCACTTAAGCCGATCTGATTGACGCCAGTGTAGTTGAAATTTCCGTACTTGACTAATTGCATTTAGTTTTATTTAAAAAGATATATAGAAAAGATTTTGTCTGCTGGATTGGATCGATTACAAAATTGTGCTCACCTTGGGCCGAGGCAAGCGGCTAACGCTTTGAACACGTATTCTAATTCGAAAACATTTCGATTTGAATTTACGATCGCGATAAATGCGAGTTTCAGAGATACCGGGGGTCCAGGGCAATGGAGCAAAACCGTTCTGAGAATTTGCCCCCAAACTGTACCGAAACCCTTCAAGGTCGAGCAGATCGTTCAAGCGTGGCTTCACAATCATACTGTATTCGCGAAATATTATACGGCGATCGTAAAATAGTGAAACACAGAGAATGTCAGATATAGACACGGTATATCGTCGGCGAGCACGTACTGACCATAAATATGCGCCGCATATCTAATTGGTATGCGAAGAAAACAAACTGTAAACCTAATATCCAGCAACGAGATGTAGGGTTAGAGTTCGCTCCTTATCAACCAGTCTCGGGACGATTCCATCCGATTGGAAATTCGTGAAACCATCTGAATGAGTAATGTCCATTCAATGTTTTCATTTCTACTGATACAAACCGTCATTTGAAGTGATATTAAACCATACAACTGTATGATCCCTCGATTCAATTTCCCCAACCTAAACAAAAATAGAAAAAGTCTGGAGATTGGAGGACACATTCTAAAGTCGGCGACAAGTCTCTTATAAAAATGTTATGTCCATAAACATGAACATGACATTGCCGTGATGTCAAACTATGTCCTACTATTGTATCCATTATAGTACATATTGTAATCATAAATTTATACACGGAATACGAATAATTATTGTAAACGTGTAATAAGTGAAGTTTCTATAAAATTAATTTTTATAAAGAGACTTGTCGCCGACTTAGATTGTGTCCTCCAATCTCCAGACTTTTTGAATTTAGAACTCCATCAGCGAGAAAACATTGGATAGGCAAAGCCGGTAGCTCTACTACAATAACATTGTATAACGGAGTTCAGTCAAGCGAAAACAATAAGTGTAGCAACGATGCAGTCCGCCAAGTCATAAAAATACTTATTTCTACAAGAAACGGCTCCTGGTTTCTAACTTTCCATATCTAGAGAACAGCTGAAGGTGGACATCTGACTCGATTTATATCCAGCTCACTCGTTCAGTCGCTCACTCGCGCCGAAAAATATAAATTTCATAACAAGTTGCGGTGGGAGCCAGCCTCAAGACATTCCCATGGACCACGCGCTGCCAAAAATCCGAGACACCCCTCCCCCTCTCATATCAGGTGCTCACCACAGCGTTACTAATAATTTCAAATTGGGTAGTACACACACGAGTCGACGCGCACAGCCACCAAGTAAATCGCCGGATAAATAGCCTTTAACGCATTTTTACTTGAAAGAATGTTTTTTTATTTATAACATCTCCACCTGTGCCGTATAGTGGCGATCGGGACAGACCACATGAATTATTTACAAATATATAAAATGGCAAAGCCGCACTCCATGTACACTGGGTGGTTTGTCGGGACAGCAACTCGACAAAATTCCGGACGATGTTATACTGGGGCGATAAAAATAACCCGAATGAATATGATAAGGGTGCAACCGAATAAGCCAATGAAATTGCAAATAAATGTGTGCATTAATTAGTTTCTGGAGGTACATTTTCGTCTTTCAAATTTGATTCTCAAAATCAAATTACGTCATCTGCGCATGCGCACAAAACAGAATG
>JAQGBY010002728.1:0-21744 GCA_034698785.1 Mycogona germanica | reverse complement strand
CGTACATTACAGGGCCTATGGTTGGAACATTTTGGTGCCCGTTTCCTCATATCAAGTCCATTAAGACTCTGTACGTATATATATATATATATATATATATATATATATATATAGTGTGTGCCGAACGGGCTAACTTTATGATAGACCATTCCACGAGCCATATCCCCCATCTACAGCCTGGTCTAAGTTTCGTGCCAACATTTTTGGCAACATGTACATGTATGTAGGCGTATAGGGACCTCGAGGACGACCGTAATAAACTTGGCGCAATCAATACGGAGGAAAAAGGACGAATTTTATATATTTACGAAATTATACGCGATTTCGTTTATGCGATTCGGGGATTTTGGGGATTCGTTGGGGCTTCTGTCGGATGAGCCTGTTTTGACAATTTTTTTTAATTGTGATATATTACTGTGTGTATTACATCTCTGAATGTTTGTTGTTTTTTTACAAAGCAGTTTTATTCAATGTTTGTAAGTCAGGCCGTTTAACAAGTTGAACACATAAATAAATTGACAAATTAGCTCTATACAGCCTGAAACTTGACCACAATTTTTTAATATATAAATTTATTGGAAGGTGACGAATGTTTTAAATGAGCTCGATCGTTTCTCTTTTTGTTTTGCAAATTTTCATTTATTTTATTTTTGAATCTGAACGAGTCTTGCCAATTCGGGCGTCGTCGTTCCCTTCAGTTGTATCCTGGGTTTTGCCGGGGTTTGCCCATTCTTTGTTTTTTTAAAAGTCGTAAAGATCGCACAAACATTGAAAACCAAAAATGCATTTTTATTGCTGTGATTATCGTCAAGTGACGCGAACTCCACAAAACAATTTGATCCAATCTACTCGTCTTAATTGTTAATGCTTATAGATTAAAGGAAAACTATTTTAAAGGTGATAATGCAGATCGCTTTGTGTTTACAAAGGTTCAATTGCCTTTAGGAACTATTACTTTGAAAAACAGTTTTTTATTAATCTAGCAGAATAGTTTAAGAGTTGAACATTTAGAGTCGAAGACAAAATTTGAAATTAATTTTTGATCAACATGAACTTTGGAATTTTTAAGTAATTTTAATATGTATGAAACGTGACGGATAACGTCAGCATTTTCCAAAAAGTAGAACCTGAGAGCCACAGACCCCAGGTCAGACGAAGATGTCCCGAACTTATATTTTCGTGCCAAACTTTTGGAACGATCCCCGGGGGTTTTGCAAGTCGAGAGTGTATTGCAGCTTACTTAAACGTAGTTATCGCCGAAGTTCTCAAATGGCGTTAACACGCGTTAGCAGCGAAGTTGCTGTAGAACGCGTGGCACATGTGCGAGTACAGAGAGAGCGAGACGCACTCCAAATGTTGTCTTAAAATAATTAAGTCTTTTGCCTTATCTTTTGTTATTTCGGAATGTAATTACTCAAGTTTGCCGCCCGACAGCGGGGTGGAGCGAGAGATAGAAAAAAAGGGCCATTCGTTTGATGTCGGGCCGTCCGCACGGACACACGACCCACCATAGATTCCAAAAGGAGACTGACATTGCTGCGAACTGATTTCGGTGGTTCCCGAGAAACGGCCCGTGGGACGAGAGCTATCCCGTGTTCGCCTGTCGCAGTGGCGGCGAGCCCGCCTCTTCCCCCAATTTCTCCCCAAACTGTAGCCGAGAGAGAGAGAGAGAGAACACGGGAAGACGCCGACTCGGGTTGCGAGGAGGCCTCGCCCAGTCACTTCGTTAAGTTCTTCTGCGCTAATTGCCGAAAATTTATGCACCTCTCCGGCGTGGCTCACACCCCTCTTCCCCATTCCTATTCCTATGGCTTCTTTGAGAAAATGTCGCCCGGGGCAGAGTGTGTAATGGTGGTGCCCCCACCCTCAACCTTTCGTCCACTCGTTGCGCCAACTCCGAGTCGTCGCACAATGCGTTGGGACATTCGATAAAATGTCTTAATCTTGGCTTGAATGTCAGACGAGATAAGGCGTGTGTGCTTATGGAATTTACTGCTAAAATGATGTTTCACGTTGGTTGAATGTTACACTTTCTATCATGGTTATTTATTACCAGGACGTCATGATTCCAGGTGCAATTTTATAAATTTAAATTTATAAATTTGAATTTTGAAAGTGAGAATATACAATTTAAAAAGAGTAATTCTAATGTGGAATTTAAAAATGCTGAAATGAGATATGAGAATGGTATTTTGGTGCAAACTTTGGGTTCGTCCTCCAGAAAATTTTCTTAACTGAATACTCCGTAAAATTAATCCAATGTTGTTTCGAATTAATTCACTTTCGGCGAGCCCCGGGCCCTCGCCCATTCTACTCCACTCTCCATCCGAAAGAGGGCGCTGCTCGTCAGTTCTTCCCCCACCCCCACCACCATTTGCTAACTATACCCACACTCGTATTTCGATTCCATTTGGACGGAGGGATTGGCGCCGAAAGACGTGTAATCGTATTCTAATCTATCAAAACTTGCGCTGTAGGTCTTCATGTGAGCCGAGAGAAAGAGGGAATGTGTGAGAGAGAGAGAACTAAAAACAGTGTTGCCAATTCGTTTCACTATAAAAGCGACATGCAGCCTTGTTGCTCGCGAGTTCCGTGTGCTCTGATAATTTATTCTCCTTAATTATTCACTCTCTCTCTCACTCTTTCGTTGTGCTCGGTGCTCCTGTGTGTTTAGAACTGGGGATAGAATGCGATGACCTGGCTTACCCCCTTCTCATCACCTTACCCGGTAATTGTTAATCCAGATCACAGGATTAAGTAAGAAAAATGTTACGTTTAATGAAAATTGTTTGTACGCGAGCGAGCTACGCCTTCTGATATCGAATTCCCCCTATAAAGACCGACCGCAACAGTTTATATTCGATCTAATCTAGAAAATCAATGTTGTAATTTAAGAAATTCTATCTACTCATTTTTGGAAGATGTCCAACTTTAGAAAGATCCAATCCATTAAAAATATTTGCCTGAAAATTATGGTTAAAGAAATTCGAAGCCCAAGGATTCGAACCTGCGCGTCCAGGACGCATCCTATTTCTAAGTCGTTGTAACCGTTCGGTTCATTTTTTATTTTATTATTCCATATTCCATGTTGATTGAATGTGTTTTCCAAATTGAGACGTTACCGTTACTATAGTTTACCCCTGCTGTGTATCGATTCGGATCTGTAAGCAACCCCACGAATATGTTTTCCCTTTGCTTGTGTACGTCTGAATGGACTTCGTGGTCAGGGTCAGCTTTTCAGTGTCCCTCACCCCTACAATGGTCACGTAACTGTGACAAGAACCATCGATATCCTTCACGCGTCAAACACAGAATTGTATCGTACACACATTAGGTGTTTGGGGGAGGATCGAATCGCATTTCTCCTCTTTTGTCCATTTGTCCATCCTCTTGGAAGAGGAACTACTCCACCAGCCTCGAAAGGCAGACACATTTCGTTTGTTCGAAATGTTCTTGATGAGCCAATTTCTTTTTTTTTTAACTTATTCTGTCATGCCTTCATTGTGAAATCAACAAATAATTTTGTTAGTATTGTAAAAATATTGTAGTTTCTTTTAAATATCGGATGACATACGAAAATAACTATAGAATAAATAAATGATTTTGCAACTTCCAACATCGATCAATTGAATAACTATCTGCAATTTCGGTTGCATCGCAGTAAATTGCAGCCCTGTACAGAAACTTTTGCGAACCTAATCTTCACTTTAGCAACAACAACAACAGCAAAAAACGCCTTTGCTCGAAAACTTCGGTCTTCATTTTATATACGCTGACACGAAAACAAAATCCTACTCTCTCAAACCGCACGACGCTCATCTTAGCGTAAGCTCTTGCTTGTTTGCGCGCGCATGCGCACTACCGAGTGGGTAGTACTCTCGACGAGAGAGCGATGCGAAAGAAAACCAGCCATGTCACTCGAGGATTGGTCAAATTGGGCGGTGTCTGTTGTTGGTGCCCTTTCGGTACTAGCGCCACCATCCGGAGCAAAAATACAATTTTTTAATTCCATAGTCAATTTTCCATAGTCTCTTGACAACGTCATGTATTCAAAGAAATTGCCATCTTCACTGCATAAATAGTTACACTTGTTGGTTTGCGTTTGTCATGGCGATGAAAATACAACACATGTTTCATCGAAATCGTTTTTAAATGTCTATCGAAATGAAAATAATAATTTTGAGATGTCTATCAAGATTAACGAATTCATTTTGAAATGTGTCGAAATGACCCAACTTCATCTTCCAAGAGAGCAACGAAGAGTTGTGTTCTTAAAATTTCCCCGTCCAAAAAATGTCGTTTCATAATGACAGCAACTTGATGGCGCATACCGCAAATGTCACCCTGTATACACATACAATCTCTAAGCCCGTCTGATTAGTATTAGCTTCGATCGAAATTCTGGAAAACAAACAAGTTATATCGCCTGTTTAGCTCAAGAGTTTTTCTCGAAATTGACTTTACTCGGGCCTGGCATAAATCAGGAATATTTGATCGACTCTAGCAACAGTTCCTGCTTCAATTCGCAGTGGCACTGTATAGTTAGATTTTGATCAACTTGAGGACAATTTAAGCCTATTGTGTCGTTCGTTCCCCGAATTTGTGGGGCTTGTCGAGGAATTATCAGGAGAAGAAAAAACCAACCAAATGATGCGATAATAGTGAACATTTTTAGCATTAGCGTGGGTTATTGACTGACAAAGCTCCAACCACGAGTAGCTTTTACTTTTCGAAGTGATGAATGCTGACATTTATGCTGAAAATCAAGTTGGAGTAGAATTACAAACTATAGGTAAATGCTAATTTTGTTTTCGCACTTCGGTAAAAATAGGGAAAATCATGAAATTTAAAGATAAATTTATTTCGGTTTATTTGTTATCTCTAAAGATATTTATAAAAATAGATATCTTTATCCCTGTTTTCCTATAAATTAATATACCAAATTTAAGATGGTGCCGAATAGGATGAATGTATTTTAAAAATAGGCAATTTGCCATTTTATTATTTCTCAATAAATTTGTCTCTCCGAAAACTGAACGTGCGTGTGACATTTCATAAGATTCAATTTTTTAAAAATCCTATTTCACCCTGAAAATCGATGGTACTTTTGTCTGAAAAATTAGCATTCGACTTGTCCCTTGTAAAACGCACAATCGGTAGGACGTTTGTTCTCATTTCCATAACATTGGTCGAATGACTCATGCAGAATATTGGTCGCCCTGTGCTGCGTTGGAATAAAACGGCCCCATTAAGCTGCCTCTTGGACCACGGTCTGTCAAAAGGCAGAAAGCGTTTGTTATTGGTCCAAATTGTAACCGCTGTATCTCCTGAGTCCCCATATAGTACCGTAGGCAGTTAAATGTTGGGCCAACGTAAAATCGTCCCCTATCCTTACCCCGTCACGATTAAAAATGCCCTTTACTACAAAAATGGGGTGGGTGGGTCTCGCGAAGGAGGGAGTGATGATTTAGGTGACGCGAGTCTGTTGGGGAAAGGGGAGGGGGGATTGTTTTACCACCCAATTCGGTCGACGTCCCTTTTCCTATTCGTCAGAACAGTTTCGCCATTTTTCGAACTGCCGAGTTCGTCCGTTTCCGGTTGGTGCCATTTTGGCACTTCCGGACGCATTCCGTCTTTCAATGCCCGATAACGATTGTTCCAATCACTGTTGGGGGTGCGGATGGAGGGAGGGAGGGGCGGTTGATCTGATGGTTTACAGCGATGGATAAGAGATGTGCCCGATTTGACTCCACCCTTTCCAACTCTCCCTCCTTTTCACCCACACCCTCCCTAATTTTCAATACCCTTGTCTCGTTCAGCCAACAACTTCCATGAGAAATTTGTCAGCTTTTGCCCTAACTCACCATTTTTTTTCACGAAATTATTTTAATGGAGTAATTTGCGCGCTTTATGGTGCCATTTCTCTTGCCAGTTTCCCCAGCTCCAGTAAACGTTAAACCTTTATTCTCCCATCCCTTTCTTGTCTTCGTTCGGAGTCGTGACAAGAGATCGACGACAGCTGGTTGTTGAGATAAAACTGTATTTAACGAAATTGTCAAAATATTTTGAAATAACTCGATCGCAAGTTCATAAAGTTCGAGAACGCTTGGTTGAAATCGAAATATTGATGGCAGTGACGCTTGACGAATTTAATTTGTGCTGTGAAATACAAAAATTATTAATAAATAGATCGACTCGTATGTATCAACACTATTTTACATAAGCATCTAACGATCATTCATAATTTGGAGCCTCCTGATTTAAAATAACAGTTTATTCTTTTTTTTTTAATTTGTCATTTGAGATAGAAGTCCGTCTAACACTCAATCATATCATATTCGGCACCAGGATCGCCACCGTCGATTGAGTGTCTTGGTCACGAATGAGACTTTTTCTCCAGCCCTAAATCATCCTCAGTCAAGTTCACCTTTTTTTTAACCACCCAAATCAGACGTGAGACGGGTTTTACTGTTATGCGAATTGACCCGTGACCCGGTTCCGTATCCGGCAATGCGTTGACGAACCGTGATTCGGCCGAAAAATCAACCCGAAATCAACCCGATATTTTCACTCCTTTTACGTTTCGGGCAATCAGTGCGGGACTATGCACATCGCGAGACCGTGTGAATCTTGGGCTAATCCGCACTCTTGAAATAGAACATCTCATTTTCTTTCCCTTATCCGAAAATATAGCCTCCAAAGACCTTCAGTTTTAAACCGAATAGAGCTTCCTGAAAATGACGAATAAAAATATTAAACAGCCCGCATTTATTTTTTACAATTAAAAATGCTATATAGGTTTTGGTTCGGACTTTAGTCCCACAAAGTTAATGTTTTTACGATCGAATAAAAAAAAATACCACAAACTGCTGTAATAACATACTTATGTATTTTTAAAGATTTATGTTTCTAAATGTTATTCTTGTTTCTGATTTAAGATATTCCTATTTCGAGAGCGATCATGACTGATTCTCTTTTGACCCTTCACTTGACGGGAGGAGGTTAGGGATATGGAGGGCATAAGGAAGATATAACCCCTCCCCCCACGATTCGTCATTTCGCATATATTAACCTAGTGGCGTGTTAATAAAACAAATCCGCGCCGTTATTACCCGCCTCCGCCACAGCCAGCCCTAAAGTCAGGATTAGTCACTGGCGGGGGCTCACTGAGATGGCCAGGGATAGGCGGGATCATAAACAGGCCGTAAATTACTTTTTAGGAGCAGCAGAAAAATAATGGCCGCTGAGTACCCCCACAGGCATGTTCCACAAACAGTGCTTCACTCGAACTGAGATCTTAGTACAAAATGCAGTGTTATTTTCACAAAGTACAGACTAGCGTCGTCGAGGTGTATCGAGAAGACTCCACGAAAATCTTAGCCTGATTTGAATATGCCAGGAAGGAGAACAGATGAGGCTTGTTAGCTTACTTTGAAAAAAATATTTTTTATTTTTAGCAGAGCTAATGCACCGTAAATGCTTTATTGCCAGCCACTTTGTGGGGCATTTTATTTCGATTAAACGTTCTCATAAGTATAAAATTCTGTTTACTCGCTGCAATCGTCTTTCACATATTTTAGTATTTTTTTTACCATAACACAGCATGTCCTTGAAGAATTTCAGAATTTTCAGAAATGTTGAGATTGGCAAGCAAAACCTAATTGGAAGATGGAATGCGGATAAACTGATCCAATTATATTTGTTTTAAGTCTGTCCCCGCAATAACTGATATCAGCAAGGCCTCATCTTCCAGTTGGCAAATGTTAAATGCGCTTTTTATTTTGCGAATGGGCAAAAAACGTACGATCGAACGGGAGAATAAATGAAACGCATTTCGTTTCCCGGTAAAATGGTTAGCAAAATTGTCCAATTCATTAAATAGTTAACATCAGTTTCGAAATATGCCGAGTTGTCGAGAGGCCCGTCATCGCGGCTTCGATTCCGGCCGACACTTTCGGAATTTTTAGGGCGAGAAAAGTTCTTTCATACGAAAATAACAACTAATTCCAAATGGAAAACAGAAGTATAATGTCCGATGGGTAGACACTTTAATCGGTCAGGTACAGTGCCTTATTAAACATTTTTAAGCACCAGTTTCGGGCGTAGGGCTCCTAGGAAAGTGTGCTGCGTTACCAGCGGCTCACTTTCCTGCAATGCTCATCTGCATTGTGTGATTGCCAACCTTTGCACTGCTGCCCATTCCAATGCCGCTAAACGATCTAGCTTTGTGTTTTTTATTAAGTGAAACGCAGGAGCGAGATCGAAAGACAAAAATACGATGGCTGATATGATATAGAATGTGTTCTATTTCCATTCAATGATTTTTAATCAGGCACGGTTACATTGATAACTAATGCATATGAATATTATTTTCTAAGAGTCAGTTTAACTCATCGATTACTCCACTTAACTTTATTCAACCATATTTTAGAAAATTAGCTCTTACCCATAAAGGTTTCGGAGAGGTCTGTACGATGTTTTCAGTCTCTTGGAGCATTAATATAAGATTGGCAATTACATTCTGCTTATTTTTCGTCGTACGAATGATTCGGTAGTCTTATTTCTTTTTGAAAATGCTTTCGGATGTTGACGAAAATCGAATGGCTATATATATATCAAAGAACCGTTTTGCTAAATTTGTTGAGATCTTTCAACTGATGTTGATAAGTGCACGACGAGGTAATTAAATTGGATGAACGGTAAGGCTCAAGTGTATACGCGGAATACGGAGCTACAAAACTCGCTTTTATATTTATAGCTAATAGCGTATTCAAAACGCTCGCCTAATGCTGTTTTCTTACCAATAATTTCTATACGTCTAAGATAGCTGACAAATATTTAAAAAATTCGGTTTGCTTCGGGAAAATGTTTACCTGAACTGAGTCATCAATTTTTAAAATTATTAGTAATCATTTATTTCTTTGGGAAAAATGGATCGCCTTTATTTACATGAAAAAGGGTTTAAAAATCCACAAGGTGACGTGATTATGTTTTGCCAATGAAATTAAAATCCATAAAAAATTAACCATATTTTATTTTAATAAATCTCACACACATTTTCAGCTCATTTTTTATTAGTAACCATGAAAGTTGCAACCTACTATTTTATTTTTTCTTGATCATCAGAATAACATTCGCTAAATATTGAATTTTTTTGTTCTGATGATTCAGCAAAGTTGACGCGCTCGGATTCTAATGTATTGGCGAGTTCGAATTTTCATATTCAATTTGCAAAAAAAAAAATATATGTTCTCGTTTCACGGCGGGAGCCCCAACGACTTCAAAACTAATTTCGAAAACATATGTCACCATAACGTTAGATACAATTTTTATCGCGCGATTTCGAGCGTTTACGCGCCGCGCATATTTCATACTTTTGCCAATAAATAAATATATCGCCCCACGTAGAGCAATATTTTCCTTCCCACCGTGATCACCCCCTCTCTTCATCCCTTTCCCCCACCCCCACACCCCACGAAAGGAAAACACATACGCAAATTTTTACGAATGCATATTTTCATTTTTGTACGTCTCACCAAAAGGAAACATCCATGTTGTATATACAAGTAGCGAAACGTCGGTAATGGCTATTTCGTACTTAAAATCGGGTGTGGGGTTGGTTGAAGGTGGCGGGGGACTGGGGGTTGATGGAGAGGGGAGGGTGGGCTTAAACGACATATAAAAGTGGGTGGGCTCTGCGGCGTGCGCGCGCGGCTTATCGCAGTGGCAGTCCGCGCCTGGCGACGAACTACGAATTTATGCTAAAAAGGAAGTAAAATGGCAGTCATGAAATGTGGAATAGGAAAAACGAAGAAGGTACAACAACAGTTAAAGCTGTTGCCCGTTCGCTCGCCCCTGCAGCCCCCGTCGCGCGCGCATACATTATGCAAATTATGTCCTCTTTCGCTGGCGCGTCCTGTAATGGCGCTCGTCCTCACCACCCGCACCCGCACCCGCACCCCGCCACCTCCAAGTGAGCGCAAGCGCTATGGCAGCGGCCGCATTGCGAGTCCATCTCCAATAACTAAATTGCGAAATAACAAAAAAAAAAAAAAATACAAGTATTCGTGTTTGTCGCTCCCGTGTAGCGCTCCGTGTGTGTGCGCGTGCTCGCCCAGCATGCGCGCGCGCGCGCGTCCCGTTGAAGGGATAGAGATGGGATGAAAAGAGAGGGAGAGAGAGAGAGCGGAAACCAGCACGAGCGCGGACGGCGGTCCAAATTCAAACGTTGGTGATAGGCTAGCGGCATCGGTCGGGGTCGACGTCGTTGGCCGTCGACCGACCAATGGGAGAGCGGAGTCTCGTCGCCACGGTGACGCGTGACTGACCGCACGCGCATATCGTAGTCGCACGTCCTCTTTGGCTCGCGCTCGGCTTGTATGTGTGTGGGTGCGGGGATAAAGCGGGGTGGGCAGTAGGAGCGACTGTCCAGGAGACAGAGATGCAGATTGGTAAAAATTGGTGCAGTTGATGCAGTTGATGCCTTTAGAACATTTCACATTTTCTTGCATTGAAATTCGCATTCAAATTTTCAATTTTCAATGAACGCATATCGATTTCGAAGACTAATGTGACTATAAAATGAAATATAAAAATGTCTGGAGTTTAAAAGCCATGTAAAATATAGCGTTAAATTTTTTTTTTAAGGTATTTATTGTTACATTATTTTTTTGTTTTGAAAGTCGCGATTAAAAATGCTCCTAGAATCTTGAAACGTGTTTTACGAGTTCAGAGAAATAAATAACATCGCAAAATCAAGGAATGAGTTACAGTTTCAGAAAAAAAGGAATTAAAAATATGACGTTTTCAAGGTTGACGAATACACATCACATTGCACTCTATAATTGTCAGAGATCAAATTTTCATTACCAACTAACATAAATATTCAACGTGTGTTTATCAAGTAAAGTAATCACAATCTAAAAAAATAAAATCCATAGTGTACAATAAATCCTAGTGCTCAATCATTAAACTGATTGGAGTCATTCTGGTGAAGTAAGGCCAGTTTAGCTTGCCCAGGGTGACTCCATTTCCACAGAAGGTCCCCTGGATTCGAGTATAAGAGTATATGCGGCCCGTGTAAAGGGAAAAGTGGGTGCTGGAAGGGGCCGCTCGGAAAGGGACGGAATTGGGGGTTTGGTGAGGGGGTTGAAGAGAAAGTAGGGTTGGAATGAGGGGAGAGAGAGTGAAAGGAGGAGGGTAGGGGTGGAGAGGAGAAGGTACAATGCGGCAGGCAGACGTCAGAAGCGTGTCCATCATATGACACCAGCAAGCGTGTACGGCGCGTTGCATTAAACGAAGACGCGACGCCAGCATCACCTGGTGGACGAATGGAAATTTTGTTGGAAAGCGCTTCATCCTTAAAAAAAATTCAACTGCAACCAACAACAGCTCGTTTTCATGAACAGAATGTTTTAAAATTATTTAAATGTTTATTAACGCGGCAACAAACAAGCAATATCCAATAATTAATTGGCAACTTCTAAAATGAAGAGATATATGCTCTGTAATCATACCACAAAAAATGAAAATAAAATATTTTGCGTATCGTAGAATTACAACTGTAATGAATATCGACGTTCATGCAATTTAAACTCATTTTAACTTTTTAAGTTACCATCAAACAGATTATGAAGCTCGAACTTTTTAAAATGCGATGAAGTTCGAAGATTCGGTACTATTTAATTAAAATAATATTTATTCCATTGATTTATTCGGAGATTATTATTACGCTCGTGTTTCCATCGAGATTATTGGCTACATACATGAACATGCCCCCAAACGAGTAGGTCTGCGTTAATGACCTGTGTAAAACACACTTTTATACATGAAGATAAAAAGTTTTATGACTGTTGCGGAACACGAAGATAGAATCATGAAGCCGCGCCAAGTTTGGGGTCGTCAGTGTTAATAAATGCGCTAAAAGTCGGGCAACCAATTGAATTTACATTTGTAATTGGAAGGGGGTTGGGAGGAGTCTTGAGGGCGGCGGATGGGAGTTGGGGGGTGGGTTGGATGGGAGGCTCTTACTCGAACCCCCTATACAGAGTACACCACGCAAGATGGGCGCCATTTTTAACATGGGCGGTAAACACATGCAACGCACGGCGGCTGAAGTTTATCATTATTTAGAGCCACGGACATCGCATATAAATATAGATAAAGAATGTTAGCGTGCCGCCATGCATAAAACATACGAATTTAACCTCACCTTGCACAGTATACTCGCCATCTACGTGTGTCGCTATTCGGTATTAGATAATAAAATATGCAAAGTTAGGTTTATATAGGCGCGAGTTTCTGTTGTGTATGGGTGTGCAGCGGTATAGGCATTTCGAGCTATTACCTGAGACGCCATCTATTGGCGAACCCGGCAAAACCAACTATGATCCAATTCGTCATAACATTTAGTCATTGATAACCTGTGCGTATTTGTATGACAGCGAATTAGTTTATTTCTTAACGGTGCACGACAACATGGTCAAGACGGCCAGCTTCAAGGGTAATATTCATGTTTAAGAAATTTGTCTTTTAGGTGGCGCTGGCGCCGGCGCCGGCGCCCTCTGGGGATAATAATTATTCCTCAATTGTTGAACGCAGGGTGCGCAGGGGGGTGGGGTGGTGGGAGTTGGCGGGAGTGGTGCCGAGGAGAAAGAGGAGGAAGCTGCGAGAAGCGCCGTCTTGGGACGCTGAAGCAACTTTAGAAAATGCGCCTCTGAATATATTATGTGGACGCGAATAGTGGAGGTGCTCGGAGGACGGGGGTGGGCTCAATTTTCTCCATCCTTCTCCGCCCAGAGAATTGCTTCAGGGAGGGAAATCGTCGGCGCCTGCCCCAGGAGCGAGTTGCGCGCAACAATGTCGAATTTTTTCTGCGATCTAAAATGAATCGATATCTGATCAACTCAAACAAATGGGGTCGAGTCTAGGCGATTCGACAATTAATTTGAGATAATCAGTTTTGTAGCGATATCGACAATTGCTATAAAATTATTTTCTCTTCGCTTGAACTCTTCGAATTTCATGAACTATTTCGGACGAAGTGACCAAATGTTTATTTGAACTGATCATAAAACGATAACGAACGAATTGTCTTGTAAACTTAGAAACATTTGTTAAACTTTTAAAAATAAGTGACACTTGGGGAGCAGAATATTGCACATCGAATGGTGCTTTTGAGTTGTCATTTTTCAAATAATTTCATTTTCAAATAGTCAATCATACCGGAAATAATTTCAAAATTGTCTAAATGTAATGTAAATAATTATGCACCTTGGTAATTCATTTAATTTTAATTATTCGGAATGGAAAATTCAATTTTTAATTTCTTCCCATTAACAATGAGAACATGAAAAAGCCAAAACAATAATGTAATTTTTTTAGGAAATCCTTTTTGTCCGAAAATATTCAATGTAATTCATTTTATTCACAACATATCACTATTAGAAATACTCTATAAGCTAAAACCTATTGGCTAGTTCACAGGGGACCCATTTTGGACTCAATCTTCCTACATTACGGTCACGTTACCCAAATCAGCCAATCACATCACTGAGAAAGATTGAGTCCAAAATAGGCCCCAGCAATAATTTCGTCTGTTATAGAGCGACTTGCCTTGCAAGAACTTGCAAACGAGAACGGGGCATAATAAAAATAATTTAATTAGGATAATTTGGTATAGGTGGGGCGCGACAATGGTTCATCGCCCGGGGCACCGGATCCTCCGAAATGTCCCGATCTCCATCCCCGGTCCCTTCCTCAGCATACACCAAAAGATGTACGGCACGGGTATTGTTGGCGTCGTGCGCCCTAGTGAGAGAGTGAGAGGGAGAGAGAGCGAGAGAGAGAGATCCACCCGTCGGCTCTGCAGCAACAGCATCCACCGCCCAGAAAACTGTCCAAAGAGAAATTTCCGCTAAAATCCTAAGACGCTCCCCTCCGCCACACGCCCTCTCGCCCTCTTAATCTCGAGTGGCGCCAGCGACGACTAAGATGCTGCTCGCCTCTCTCTCTCCCCTCCCACCCAATTCCCCTCCACCACCACCACCACCATAGGCCTATTGAAACTACAGAGGTGCCTGACGTCTTTTGCTGGCCCCTCCACCAA
The DNA here is from genome assembly GCA_034698785.1 of Mycogona germanica. Classification (NCBI taxonomy): domain Eukaryota; kingdom Metazoa; phylum Arthropoda; class Diplopoda; order Chordeumatida; family Chordeumatidae; genus Mycogona; species Mycogona germanica. The sequence goes on along the minus strand of JAQGBY010002728.1, from coordinate 7,637 downwards.
TTTCAAAGGAGAGCGCGCCTCGTGTATACTCTGTAATTCTGCGCCGGTGATGCTGTGCCGTTGCCGCTGTCTGTTCGCGTCACTCATGTCACGTGACGAGAGAAGCTTTTAACTAATTAAGAAACTGTGTTGCGATGGCGAGAAGAGGACCGGCGGCACAAGCGCCCTCTGTTGGTGTTTTTCTTTTTTTTTGGTTGGGTTGTATTCCTCAAACCAGTTTCGCTTTGTAGGAAATCTACAGTGGAATACTAGAGTCCAGGAGTTTCTTGAGGAAGTTCTTAACACCTGGAGCTGGACGCACACGTCAGCAGCGCACTTCCTGTAATATTTTTCGAAAAATGTTTGTTGAGGAGGATAACCACCTCGACAACCTAGGTTGAGTATGAAAGGGACCTTTAACGTCCCGATATCGTTCAGGCACTGGTCATGAGTTTACTTCCCTTTCGAAAGAAGGCGTGCGAAGGAATTTCTCTATCTCGAAAAATTCTTAACGTGTAGACCGGAAGTGAACCCACGATCCGGGCATAGAAGTTACGCTAGCCACTACGCCACTCGACACCTATATAATATTATTCAATGACAGCTAACGCGCTTTCAGTAACTAACACATTGAATATCGTCGTAGACCATTTGGTTTAGCGACTGACTGTGGCTCGGCGGTCCCGGGTTCGATTCCCGGCGCGGGCTCTCGAAAATATCGATCCCGGGGTACTGGTAACGGGACACCATGAGGGGACGTAACGCCTGTAGTGCGGTTGACTGCAGTTGATTGGGCAGGAAAAAAATATCGTTCGAGAAAAAGGCAATCGAAATCACATGAACCCGTATAATAATTTCATGCGAGTTAAGATATTTTTGATCAAATGCTATTACCTAGATGATGACACCCACTATTTTGAAAAATAACATTTGTGAGACAGCTTTTCAATTCGTCTCTGATTGTTATTACTACAAGTCCGTAGTGAGGCGCCAGAACCACCTATGACGCGCACCCTTGACATTATTCCATCGTATCCTAAAGACGCATCGCGCCAGACATGTTCCTTAGAAAACGACTATACGGCGATGAGATTCTTGCCCTTATATTCACAATCTATACGTAAACGAACGTGGTGTGCAGCCCCCGAAAAAGTAGATCTTCAATTTGCACGTTGTCTAAATTATGTATGACTCCAGCGCACGTATTCCTTTTATCCGGGATATTTCCTCACCCATAGGGTGTCTATGGGGCTCGTATCATTCCAGGTCTCGAAGAAGGCTCGTTCAGCAATTCCCAACTACCTTATACACTTGTATAGAAGGAGACCCCGGATTTCTACTAAAATAACTGTGGACGAGTAGTGGCGGTGATATTTAATAATTGCCGACATTCCACTCACCCACACACACACACACGCTCGCTATCAAGTTTTTTATTTGCGAATTTACGACGCAGACATTTAACAAATTCAATAAATTATTGCCGAGCGGTTCTTTTCCCTAACGTCATCGTGCATTATACTTTTTACCAAACGTTTTTATTCTTAATGTATGTTGTAATCTGGTGTTGCCGTATGCAAATCTAACCAGGACCAGTCTAGCAATGTTTTCAATAATCGACCGTTTCATTAATGATATCTCAAGTTAGGATTACCTTTTTAGGCGTCTCGGAGTATTGTCTTGATTTTTTTGTTGCACAGAATTTTTTATTACGAAAATGTTTTTTGCAAACTATTAATTAAATAATGGTGCAAATGTTTATCGAGTAATAGGTGCCACCTTAAGTTACTTCAGTTCATGTCTTCCTTATGAGAATGCTACAATCAGAGACATTTCTTAAAAGAAAATAAATTTTCTTTTCCACCTCCAACTTTTAAAACACTGTTCCCTGCTAATTTCACTAGTTTTAATTTCGTGAAAGTCTACGTCATGGGCACTTATTTTTGTGTCGAGATAAAATAAAATATCTAAAAGTTAAAAACTTGTTCTTTAGTTCAGATGTTAGAAATTTCCTTCTAAAAAAAACTAAATTTTGCTTCACCGTCTGTTCACCACTGTGGTAACCTGTCTCAAAATCTGGGATATATTTTTTTTATTCCATCCGCCACTATTCATTTCATCCCTACCTGTCTCCCAGAGCCAGTGTCACCCCGGTGTCGACATAACCTTCTATGTCGCCCTTAACCATCATCACCACCGTTATGTATGGCCAAGGGTGCGAACCGTTATTTCTACCTTCTCCACCCCTCGAACAACGTCTTGCAGACGCGCGATAACAATAACCCCCACAACGAGGAAGGTAAGATTCGAATCTCCCCCTGGGACGTTTTTGTGACCAAACCTTTATCCTTCGCCGATCTTTCAACCCCACTTTTTTATAGCCACCAATTTTTTTCTACTTCTACCTAACCCGTTTCAGTTTTACATACAATCAATTTTTCCTACATTCCCTCACCAAACAGGGAGGATGTTATCCCGACGTCCGTGACAGGTGTTGAAGTAGGGCACGCCTCGTCATTGGGTGGAATATCGCAGTATCTGAATTTAGATAATCGACTCGATGACTAGACGCGCCCACTTCAAACCAAATTAAGTGGTCCCGGTGAACTGATACCTTCTTCACAGGAAAACTTTCTTTACCACCTCCTCTTTTCAAGAAAGTACGGTGCGTGATAACGAGGGGTTGAAGGGGGAAATTGGGTGGATTTCTACTGAGCTTGCTGGCCTCAGACAAGCCGGAGGCCTATAAATATGCAGATATAAAAAATAGACCGGAACAATGCTTTAAAAGGAAGGGTAAAATTCGGAGAGGTGGAAAATAAGTTGGCAAAATTGTAGAGGGAAAATCCTTACTTGCTTTCCACGAAAAAAGTGGTTAAATTTGGAACAGACCGCAAGTTGTGAGTTTCACGTAAGACGAGAAAAACGTCTTGAAACGTCTTCTCGACTTGGAAACGTCTTGAAACGTCTTCTCGACTTGGAAACGTCTTGAAACGTCTTCTCGTCTTGGAAAGGAAACGAAGATGCAAGTTGGATTAAAAATGTCAGTGCATTCTATGTAAATTTTTAGTCAACTCGTACACCTCATAAAGCGATCCGAGACATTGAAAACTAAATTATCTTGAGCAAATATGAAGCTCGATCTATTCGATAAGAGCAAATCTCGTATCGTCTTGGTATCTGGCAACGAAGGGGGACTTTCGAAGACCCTTTTGGGTACCCCCTAAAAAAGCACTATATATTTTTTTTAATACTTGGCAACAAATGGATCCAAGAAAGGAGATGTCTATATGTGGGCATTTTGAATGGCCGCTGGCTGCGTCTTTAAGCTGTGTGCCCCCAGACAAACGCTAAACGATTCTGACAAAAGGAAAAACTAGGAGGAAGGGTTCCCCCGACCCCTCCTTTGCACTGTTAGAGTTGGGTGCCGTTTTTAGCTACCGTAGACACCATTGTAGTCTTAGCCCGCCTTAGAGACCTACTTTTGAAAAGTGTGTGGGTCCACGCCGAGAGTTATCCCACGCTGCGTTTGACGCATCCGAACGGGGGCTAAATATACTGGGGATACTAACCGTGAATTCACGGGGTCTAAGATCGAAGCCGTGTCGGAGGATATGAGGTCGTGAGATACTGTTTTTTAGATGTTTTTCTTTTAAACGCTTATACCGTTTAATCTGATGCGACATAAGCACTTTCTTCGAAAACCCGACTGACATCATAAAGGCTCTTCCCAGCTACAGCTGGATTGGTAATTTTAACAGAAAATTTAAATGAGCAATAAGACGTTTGACAAAACCTTTGAAATACAACACCTTTGTCGTGACCCAGTTGGTATTGCGATTGACTGTGGCTCGGCGGTCCCGGGTTCGATTCCCGGCGCGGGCTCTCGAAAATTTCGATCCCGGGGTTAATGGCATAGCGCTTGTCAACAGTTGATTGGAACAAAAATAATAAAACCCTCTTATCATAAAAAGTTAAATAATATAGCTTGATTTATCGTGAGACATTTAAAAGTGCGGCTTCATCATTAAACTAATGAATTACATTTCTGAGAATTGTAACTTCAAAAATATAACAATTGCAACAATAACGCACGTACATACAAAAAACGTTTCGCTAGAAATTTGATAATAAAATTGCAAATCTTTAATTTATTCCATTAAAATTTGGCACACATGTTGGTCTTTACTTTCTTTAAGAATTGGCCTCGCGCACGTGTAACTCCGTGACGTCATCATTCGAATTCTTAAGGTTCAAAGTGACGCTCGCTATAGAAGAGCGAAACGCGATTTGGTTTTTAAATAATTTGAACCTCAAGAATTCGAATGATGACGTCACGGGGTTGCACGTGCGCGAAGCCAATTCATAAAGAAAGTAAAGACCAACATGTGTGCCAAATTGTAATGGAATAAATTAAAGATTTGCAATTTATGATCAAATTTCTAGCGAATCGTTTTATTTTGGGCCACCCTGTATATTTAATATTGCTCAGTTCGCGATTTTATCTATTCATTTTATCTTAGGCTGAATTTGCATTCAGATAATTATTTTGTAGGGTTTGGAAGATTTAAAATCTTACGCTACATCTCTGTAAAAACGGGACTGAATAGTTTTCAAAACTAGAATGCGAAATTTACAACTCAACAACGAACTTCAGACATTTAAAATTAATATCACTAGTTATGGCATAGAACTTCGTATTCCTATCGTGCATTCGCGGAAATTATAAATTATTTACGAAATATTGAAAAAATAATTTAAAAAACGGAAAGAAAAAAATAATAATTTACCAAATTGTTGGCCGTAATAATAATAATAATAATTGCCGTTCTAATGTTAATATTTCACTACTCGTCGATCTAGGTTTACGAGCAGAGAGACCACACATTACAATAAGGAACTTCTGTAATGTGTGGCTGTGTCGTCATGCACACTGCATTGTTTTGTAGCATCATCACACGTCGTAAAAATGTTGTAAATTTTTTTAGTGCGTGTCTTACCTTTGCGGTTTTCTGCTTTTTCTTCTTGTTGTGGTACGTTGCATTTAATTAGCTGACGTAGTAGGCGTTGCGTTTTCGTTGTGAAGAAATTGCATCAGGTTGAACGATGTCTTTACCGATTTCGTCAATGCAGTCGAGAATAAAATGACAACTGTGCGATTCAAGATGGCGGCTATGCGAATCAAGATGGCGGTTGTGCGATTCAAGATGGCGGCTGTGCGAATCAAGATGGCGGCTGTGCGATTCAAGATGGCGACTGTGCGATTCAAGATGGCGGCTGTGCGATTCAAGATGGCGACTGTGCGATTCAAGATGGTGGCTGTGCGATTCAAGATGGCGATTGTGCGAATCAAGATGTCGGCTGCGCGAATCAAGATAGCGGCTGTGCGATCCAAGTGATTTAGTAAAGTCCGTTGTAAATGATGTCTTTTCAATTCATGATGGCAGTAGTTTTCAACTTCTGCTTGAATTTCACATTGCAATATTTCTTTGCCTCTTTAGATTTTTGTCTTATTTTTGTCATCCAGTCGGGAAATTCAATGATTGCAGCAAACTTTAGCATCACGGAATCTTTTTTCTTTCTAAGCTAGTTATCGAAAAGTGTGTAAATAATTTTTTCCTCTCGTCAGGTAGCTTGTATTATCAAAACTTCAAGCGTTAATGTTCTTAAAAACCAGTAGATTTACACATATTTTGATGTGGTCAGCAGAGCTTCTGTGATTTTCTGCAAATAAAAATAAATATCAGTTTGTTAGTCAATTTCATATTTATAAGCTCATTTCAAGAAAAAGATATACAATACAGATTACAGAAGACCTCCAAATAACAGGTTGTTTTCATATCAAACAAATATGGAATATGTTAATTTTTGTTGCCTATCAATTGAAACAATTATAAATTATCAAAAATAATGTTAAAATACTTGCGATGAAGTAGTCATTAAATTTTTTTAAAGTTTAGAGGTTTCATTAAAAAATGAGTTGTTATTTTAAAAGGGATAGAAATTTCAACTTCTTCGCTTAAAATATTAGAAAACAATATTCTTAATTTTGTATTAAATATATTAAATGATAAATATAAATACACTAACTTCTGGATGAATCTCTTTAAATTGGGTTCTCCTTAAATTGTTTAAGCAGATGGCTTAGATGATGCCGTGGTGCTGATATCCTCGCCTTGTTCGTTTGACCTGATTCGCGGTGTCGCGTCTTTCGATCGGCGATTAATTTTCCTCGATTATTAATCACCACTATCAATTAAGCTCAATCTTGGTTATAAATTATATTTTGCGCGTCCCCGACCGGCTGCGAAAAAGAAGCATGCACGTCGGTCTCAACCACCGAACGAGTGAAAATGAGACTCCGAGCCAACTCTCGGGTGTTCCGCGGCGTTGGGGGGGATTGGGACGACATTTTTTTTATTCGCGAAAGAAAAAAAATGGGTTAGGATTTTTTTTATTTTCTTCTTTATCCAAGTGTAGCCAATGCGTGCGAGCAAAAACTCTTGCACCGATAAAGGTCCAGCAATGTTGAATCACGGGGAAGACCATTTATGAATGTCGGAATCGGTGCACTGTGGCAAAGATGCTGGATTTTTTTATACACGGTCCATGGACAACGAGGGTATTGAGGGGGGAGGACTGTCAGAGGGGCGGACAAACTCTGGTCTATTTAGGGTATACTGATTTTTTTTTCATCTTGACAAATCATCCAGTCGACGCTCAGGCAGTGCAATAATATTTTTAAATATTGTAAGACTTTATGTTGATAAATTGTTGATGATGGAATGTGCGGAACTTCAAGTTAACTCAGTTGATGTACACAGCAAATTTTTAAATTGATATTTGTTTTGCGGCCCAGAAAAATATTACAACCTGTTCACATTTTCCGTGGCAGTCCCCCCCTCAGTGAAGAGGGGGTATATCTTACATTGTTGAGGGGTTGTAGGCGGGGACAAGATGGAGGGGCGAGATTAGCGAGTCTGGATAATTTCTTGGGATGCAAAGGGTAGTTGCAGCTGTAGGGATTTCATAAAAAAAATGTGTGTGTGTGTGTGCGTCGGCGTTATTGTCGCACATGTACATGTATATTGTGTTTGCGTTTCAGTTGTAAGGAAAAAAAAGGGGTTCAGAGGGATAAGGTTGGGGGTTAAAGGGGAGGGCCAGCTTGAATGGCTCGCGAAAAATATGGGGATGTATTTATGCGTGAGCGAGAGTTGAACGAGGGGTTAAAAAAAGCCCTGGTCCGTGGACGGGCTGAAAAAAAATTGGCACCAAAGGGGGGATAGGCTTAAAGAATGACGATTAGGACATGTGAACATGTTCGACTGAACATGGTGAAAAGATATTCCCGGCACATTGGTCGTGCTTATGACCATGTTGATGTTCGAGGTCAAGAATCTGGAGACGCAGTTTTGTGTTTTTAAAAATGGCGAAGAAATCCCGAAAGAGTAGTTGTTGGGCAGAATCATGTACAAATTTATTTTCTTTTTAATTTGTTAGCCTTTATTTGCAAATTACTAATTGCCTCATCATTTTAAAAAATCAGTACAATGTACAGGTATACTTAAAATGTACAGGTATACTTTGTACGACCCGTCGTGGCGCAGTTGGTTTATGACGGACTGCGGTTCGGCGGTCCCGGGTTCGATTCCCGGCGC
>JAQGBY010002727.1:0-21750 GCA_034698785.1 Mycogona germanica | reverse complement strand
CAAAATTTTGTAAAGCTATTTTTATTATGTTTTATTGAAAATTGAGATCCGTCGCTCCGTCGCTAGCGAATTATGATTGTGTTCGTACGGTATGTTCATTTTTATGCGATTTCATAGAACCGTTCGGAAATTTTGCTCCGAACACCAAAATCCAATTCTTAGTTTTATAATATAGGATAGCATTATTGAAATGTCATGCATTTTGCACTCGCAGTATTATTTATTTTTTTACTCGAAATTTAGCAATCACCTTTGGACGATTCCTAACTAATTGCATCCGAGCTCGTTCGTTCGAACTCGAACTATTGTGTAGGCTGATTAATTAGGTATATATATATATTTACTTTCCTGTTAACGAAATGCCAAATTTGAATCCGTCGGCTCATTTTGCCTGGGCTGTCGGCAGCTGCAGACTGGATTCCGTTTCAAATTCAGTAATAGGGGGCGCGGAGGCTGTTAAACTAACAAACGTGGCTCTCACATTGCCCCCGTTTTCGGTTATAATTGAGACACCAAAGTACAGGAGGAATTTTTCATTTATCAGTTTACCATTGCGTAATGTCAAAGATGCCAGGTTGTATATATCTGGTTTACGATGTTCATTCCGAGGGGGTGGGATACACATAGACGTAAGGGGACCCGGCGCTGAAACCCGGGAACGGAAAGGTCATATGGGCTGTGTCGACAGTGGTGGGTGGTGTAACTGGAGAAATCGGTTGAGGGGTGGGGTTGTGTTTGTCTCGGGGACAAATTGCGTTTGTTGTCTTAATGTCTGTTTGGCGGCCGATGCGATGTGAGCATGCACAACAACGCAAATGATAATTAATATGCCGCCGCGTTTGCCTCCTGGTTACGCGTGGCCTATGTCAATATTGACGAGGCGCGGAGTGTATATTATATACATGTGGTATAGCCTAGCTGAACGCCGTCGTGAGGGGGAGGAGGCGTATCCGGTTTGGGGTTTGTCAAACGCGTACATTTTTAGATGCAATCACTGCGAATCCTAGCCGCTGGAGCGAGAGGAGGAAGAAGAGCTCTCGTTGGACTCGGTGGTGTGGGCGCTGCTTCCGAAATGTGATGGGGGCGTCGACTAAATGAACGCCATCCGTAGGAGAGATAGTTGTCGACGAGGAAACAATTATTTTGGATTGCGGCGAAGGAGATTTAACAATGTTCTTCTAGCATGGTTTTATACTTTGAAAGTAAAATGATTCGCTGGACGCGAACTCAGGTGCACGGCTACAAGTGACGATCTTTAGTAGAAAATAATTATTTTTACTTCAAAACGAAACTACATAATACACAGTTGTAAATAATTGATTATAAACACTGAGTAAAATACGCGAAAACACGTAGTTATGAACTCGGTGAAAAAATAAACATTATTTTATAGTTCAACAAACCTGTAGGTGTATACAATAAAAATATCCCCCAATTTAAGATATCAACTTATAAATAATAATAAAAAAAAATTCTGAATAAAAAAATTTCTCAATTATTGTGGCCATTTTATGGACTTATTTTATGGCAAAAATTGAAAATTTTCAATTCCGAATTTACATTCATTCAAAAAAATAACAAAAATAATAAAAAAAATCTATGTTCTTAATTATTTTTCAAAATTCCCAGAATTTTAGGAATTATTCTCGTTGTGAATGTAATGTCGCGTGTCGAACTGCTATTTTCATGTTCGCGGGTTCGATTCCCTACCGAGACCTTCGGAATTTTTTCGGGCGAGAGAAATTCCTACACACACACACACCTTCTTTCGGAATTGGAAGTAAAGCAGTGGGTGCCTGTACGACTTCAGATAAACGTTAAATATGCCTACCTATGTTTAGGCTTAGGTATCTTTAACGTTTATCTGAAGTCGCATTAGGGTAGGCAAAATTACCAGGTCGCCTCCTGAGGGGGGTTTTAGGGCGGAAACGCTGGTTGGATCTCCTTAACAAATTGGTCAGAGAAGATCTTTAGCGCTAAACTGCGTACATTTTTTAATGAACGGTGCGCTAATTGACGTAGATGAGCAGACTATCATCTGATACACGAACATGTGTTCGACCGGGGCTTATGACTTCGTAGTCATAGCGATTGCCAATGCTATTTAAATAGTAGCAGTCTATACGATATTGGCCGTCTCGTATCTGCGTGGTTTTCGTTATGCCGTTCGAATTCTAATCCGCTGTTGATGGCAACCAAAAATGCGACATGGTAACTTATTCAGTTGCATGAGTTGTATAGAGGGATGGGGGTGTAGAGGAAATTCAATTACAGGTGACTCTTTCACGGGTAATGGCTCGACGTCATTTATACGCTAATGGATCGCAATTGTGCGAACCATATACCGGCTTACGTGCGCATTGTGAGGCTCCAAATAAACGCTCTCTCTCTCACTCACTCATATGTAATGCATAAGCAAATTGAAAAATTTATACAGGGTGTCTGTCACATGCATTGTGCTAGTATTGGTGGGTTTTATTTTAGGACTGCTGTTTCCAGTTGAACGGCAGCGATTGATTTTCATCAATGTCGATTCTAATTAATTGTGCGTGCTTCTGCACTTTTTATTTAATTAATTGGTGCCTGGAGTTATAGTTGCTCGACTTCTTCAATACTAGTTCAAAAGACGCGGCTTTCCACTAAGATCATCAAAAGCGTCTTAAACTCCGGTTCACTACCGAATTTTTTATGACTATCGCGCATCACGACGTGGAAGCGTGGTTTTCGGTATTCCTATATAAATCATGACTCGTGCCTTACGATATCGGGACATTAGAGATCCCTCTCCTAGGAGGGGGGAGGGGGGTTAAGATGTTCAGTCAATGTGAAACTCCTTAACAAACATTTTTTATGTAATAAATAGCAACTCGCCTGAGTATGTGACTGATATATTACAATATGTTGTTTAGATTCATTACTCATGATGTATGTGACTGATATATTACAATATGTTGTTTAGATTCATTACTCATGAACGCAACAATATTAATAACTGAAATAAGTTTCGTTGGCTTTGCATTTGTGTGGCGTTGCATTCAGTGTAAATTTTATGGCGCTGCATTACGCAGTTTGTGAGCTATCGAAGCACGGGGGGTGGGGGTGCACCAACTTTGTTTAAAATATTAAAATACATTCTTCAATTAAAGTACGAGTATAATTGAATTAAAAATCGCCTTTGGATGTTTTACAGATTCCAGGTTTGACTCAATACATTGCCTACTGTGCCAATCAAGTTCACGCCAAAGCATTGCTGGACGAAAAGAAGAACCACGATAAGAGATTGGAAGATTTCTTGCTGCGATGCCTCCAATCCCCGTTCAGCCGGAAATTGGATCTGTGGAATTTTCTAGGTCAGTTCCTTTGTTGAGCACAAGCTTATGACTCCCACGAGTGGGTAATTTTTTCTTTTCTTCCTCTTCGTCTAGCGTATTTTTTGCGCTCCAGCTTCAATACTTTGTAGCTTCATTTGTTGAAATTGAATATTGTGTGTGTGAGATGAAATTTGGTTTTTTGACGAGTGGGAATCTAAAAATACCCCGCATGGCAAAACTGGAGCAAGGTCTTTTTTGAATAGACTAGTTTTCCATCGTCCAATGTCAATTAATTGTATTTGCTTGTACTAAATTGCGTATACTTTTTCATTGGAATTGTTTTTATAGATGTTCCGAGAAGCCGGTTGGTGAAATATCCCATCTTGTTCCGAAATATTCTGAAACTGGTAAGTTTGCTTTTTTTTCTTTCAGTGGAAAAAAGAATAGTGTATTTTAACTTTTAAGCCCATCTTGAAAGTTCAGAGCAATTTTTTTAATTTAATTATTCGTATGTTCGGTTATGCTCAAATTAAATTTAGCGCAACTTGTTAACGTGAAAGCAGGAACCTATTGTTATCTTTCTGACGTTCTCTATTTTATTTTAAATCTCTACAGACGCCAAAGAGTCATCCGGACTTGACCCACATCTCATCTGCCGTAAGTTGAATTGAAGATTTTATTTTTAATGTCTACTCGAATGAATTGAATTATAAATGAATGGAATACACCTATTTTATTATCTAATTTTGAAAAGGGCCTTTCCTCATACTTTTTTTTTATTACCATTAACTAGATTACAATGGTGGAAGATATTATCCGAAAGGTGGATGAAAAGACTGGCGAAGCCGAGTGCAATCTCTATGTTAGCAAATTGGATTATCTAGAGGACAAGCAGGTAGATATCGGATTATTGACGAACTATTCGAATAATAATACTGCATTTTATTTATTCCATTTACTGGCCCTGCTGTTCCATTAATTATCAACTTTTGTTCCGAAACAGAGAGATCCTTCTATTCAACAGGCCACAGTTCTGCTGTGCAGTGGTGTTCTGCGAAACACTAGAGGAACAGTAAGTTTCAGAATTACTATTATGAGCTTCGTTCGCCTTATTAAAAAGGGGAAAGATTTTTTCACTCGTTTATTTCTAATAACAATAAACATCGACTATATTTCTTTTTTACACAGAAACTGAGCGTCTTCTTGTTCAACAACATTCTGGTGCTGACGCGACCGGCGAGCAGGGACCACGGTCTCATGTTCCAGGTCTATCGGCAACCGATTCCCGCGTGCCAACTGGTGGTGGAGGATCTCAAGGATGGCGAAGTGAAAATGGGATCCTTTAGAAACGCCTTCTCTCATAATCCCACGGGTAGGAAACCAGCTACTTGTATTCCAAACATTACTGTCACTCGCAGTTTGCTTCATTTATTTTTTCGTTTTTTTTCCACAAGTATCTACAACATTTTTCTTTTTCGTTCACAAAATCTCCGAAACCTCTCCAATCACTAAAACGACTAACGATTGCTTCCCCTCCCCGTTACAGCCAAGAACCTGTTCAGAGTCTCCTTCCACGACCCATCACTGGGTCAGGCCCACACCCTCCAGGCCAACGACTCGCACGACAAGAAGCAGTGGCTCCACAACCTGTGCAAGATGAGCTGCCAGGCGCCGCCTCCTCCGCTGCCGCCGTCGCCCGTTCTGCCCACCATCGCCTCCCTGCCCAACCTCGCCGCTCCGGCTGCCTCCTGCGCCTCGGCTAGCTCGGCCACAGCCACCATGATGCTGGCCGCCACATCGGGCGCCACCACTGCCCTTCTCTCCGCCTGCCATCCCGCCGCCCACCACCAGCATCACAACGCCAACAACAACAACGGCAACATCAGCAAGAACACTCGCAACGCACTCAACTCGGCCAGCTCGCTCAGTTTGAGCAGTCTAGGTTGCGGAATCGGGATCGACCCCATGGAGACGTCGCCCTCCTCTTCGCCAGCCGGCTCCTCCCATCTCATGGCCGCCACCGCTTCGGCCGTCCTGCCCACCATCCTGACGCACAGCAGCACCTTCGTCGGAGTGTGCCGTGACGACAGCGCCACCGCAGCCGCTTCCACCACCATCAAGGCGTCAGACACCAAGCCGCACCACCGTGTCCTGCGCAAGCGCTCGTCCGACAACAGCCTGCAGGTGCAGTCGATCGAGGCGGCTTGTCGCGGCAGTCTGGCCTGTATCTTCCAAACCACCGCAGACACTCGAACTCATCACGTCGCCGGCCATCCGACGGGACCTACGCTCTTTGTGTGAGACTGACCATTCGAGATGCTCTGACCACATATAAATCATCGACCCACGCTCGGATTTTGGATCCAACAGACCACGTCCAGCTATCCAGAAAGAACGTCGCTGTCGTCTTTATCCTTTAAGAGGGAGCGTCAAGTCATCGTGAGGAAACTTGTTAATTTGCCCTCTCGTACAACTACTATGCATTCCATTTATATACACATTCGTTCAAGGAGAGAGACTGTTCCTACGAAGAGTTGTTCTCGGTCGATCGAGTGTTGGAGGCAATCACTAGAGAACGATTTGTTGTTGATGTTGTTTCTTTAGCGTGTCTGATTCTGCCAAAGCAAAAAACGTCGCGTAGGCTGTTCTTGCCTGTCTTGTTGAAGCGGTTCGCGGAAACAATGGCGCGGACACTGCATTCCAAAAAAAAATGCGTCGCTCATTTTTTTTGGTTAGAGATTCGTTCCTCGCTCATTGGGTTTTGTCAGAAACTTCTAGCGTTTTGTGTGTGCGTAAATGATGTTGATGAGTTTTCTAGATCCAAATTCTAGTTGCTAAAAATCCTTTAGGATAAATGTTAAGTATTTTTAGAGACAGTCTCCAGTTTTTGTTTCGGTTTAACCACATGCCTAACTCATTTTCTATTAATCATTAACCCATTGGACATTCTTGTTCATGATCAACTCATCAAATTGGTTTTTTGTCCGACCTTATAGTGCTGGGTTGTTGTTATTTACGAGCGTACAACTATAATTTAAATCGTGTTTGAAATATCCATCATATCTTGACTGATAGAATGATATTATCTGCGCATACTCGGCCAAAGTATTTGTACAATTGAATAGATGTTTAACTAATATGAGTTTTGTATTAACAAAAAAAATTGGTTTTGCCAATTTGGCGGAGGGATGGTCATGAAAATTTCTGATTTGATGTTTATTATTAAAAGTGCCATATATAAGACTGTATATTATAAAGACTTGTAAAGTTGTACAGCGCTGCGTATCATGCATTTTTTAATTTCATTAAGTGCCCACCACATATATACATGTATAAATATTTGTCTTTGGTGTGTACAGACAACATTTTTCCTCTGTCCACTTTTGTATTTTTGGGCGCCCCGGGGGTGGCGGCATCGACATTCTAACGCTTGTATACAAGATTGTGTTTCATCGAAGCCATATGCCTTTTGTGTTTCGCTCATTTGATTATACATATTTATATATATATATATATATATGCGTAGATTTCGCCGTTTACTTGTTGAAAAGTATTATTTTGATTATCACTTTGAATTACTAATCACGGTTAACGGTTTTCCCCAAATGATTTTAACACATTTTGCAGTCCAGCATCACTAAATACCTGGGGTCTGTATTCTGCGTGTTTTTGATGTGTGTTTAAAATTGTATATAACTAGTTTTAAGCCTAACGTACTAGTTGGCCAAAAAAGTACCGTCTCTTAAAAATAGCGCAAGAAGATATTCTGATCCCATATAGATTTTCTTGTGGTGTTAATCCACTCGAATAAATGTGTATATTGTGAACTTGGTGTCTTAGTCGGTATGTGAATATTATTTATTTTCTTCTTGTGCCTCCGAAATCATTGTAAAAAATAAGTCATTGGATAAACGCGAAATAAGGTGAAGAATCTCAATTATGTGCATTCAATTCGGTCTGGCTTAGACTCTCAAAATCAAGATACAGTATTTCCATTTTATCCATTGACTTGTGACCAATTTGTACATTAAAATAGTCTGTTAGGATCGGTGCATTCAACTAACAAGGCAAGATATTGTGTTATTTGATCCCAGTAGATGAAAGAACATCTCGGATTTACTGGTCAATGTAAAGAGATTGATTGCTTGCAAAAAAGTGCCTGGCATTCGGTGGTATTCACATGCTGATGGAATTAAAATATGCGCCGTTGTATTAACGAAGTTAATGAGTCAATTTATTTTCTACTCCCCCGGTGTGATGTCATTTGATGGTTCAAAGCGATAAAAACTCATCACCACAGGATATTGACAATGCGCAGTTTGAAATTACTGAGTTATCTATTACTGAGAAACAAATCGAAAATACTTCTATTTGTAATCGGAATTCGCGAAAATAAACCAGTGTTAATTGCATTCCCCTTTCATCACTATCAATACTGAGAAACAATCAATTACATTTTATCTTATGACGTATACTGGTATCGTCCTTAGAACACAAAACTGCGAATCTACACTTTTCAGACATTATCACTTCTAATAAAAATAGTAAATAATATCAATATAGAGTTCACAGTTAGTTCTTCGTTTGGAAAGTTAAATTCATAAAGTAGACAAGTTAAAAATTGACTAGTACATGTCGAACATAGAAATAATTAACTTTATTACGTTATTAGTTAGCATAGTACTATTTTACTTCAAAAAATTGTTTAATATAATTGTTTCATTTACGGTCCCGTTTACAGTGGTTATTCAGTCGAGTGACCCACGACTATCTCATAATCAAAATCGGTTTGCACAACTCACTATTAAATTCGGCCCAGCTCTTTCAGTTTGCCGATTAGCTCGTCGACACTGTCCACTTTGGCTCCTGCCTGACGCACCGGCGGATCTTCCACGCTCAGAACCTCGATACGAGGACTGATATCAACGCCGACATCGGAGGGCTTCTTCTTGACGATTGGCTTCTTCTTCGCTTTCTGTAGTTAAATCGTTACATGAAATTCGGATATCTCAATAGTATGACATGATAGGCAGATCATCATATCCCTTGGTCATCAAGATTCAAGTTTAAGAACTGCACTCACCATGATGTTGGGTAGGGTGGCGTATCTGGGTTCGTTCAGCCTGAGGTCGGCACTGATGACGGTGGGCAACTTGACGCTGATCGTCTCCAGTCCGCCGTCCACTTCTCTAGTAATCTTCAGCGAGCCATTTTCCTTCTCGATTTTGGAAACAAAAGTGGCCTGTGGCCAGTCCAGGTGAGCGGCTGTCATCTGTGCGGTCTGGTTGCAATCACCGTCGATGGCCTATATGAAAAATAAACAACGATTTGACCTTTAATTGTTCAAGTTGCTAGAATTCAAATTATATTGAAAATATGTCAATGGAATGATTAGAAAATATTATGCCAGCCAACAATTTCGTTTAACTTGATACACTTGCTTCTTCTGGACCATTAAATAAAAAATTGAAATTGTACGTACCTGCTTGCCAAGAAGAACAATGTCGGCCTTCTCCTCTAGCGCCAGTTTGGCCAATATCTTGGAGACATGAATAGGTTGCAACGACTCGTAGTCCTTGCCTTCGATCTCAACGTGGATCGCCCGATCAGCGCCCATGGCCAGAGCAGTGCGCAGCGTTTCCTGCGTTCGAAATACATGTACGGATTTGTTTTTGCAGCGAGCTCGTTACGTAAGTCGTGCTTTCGGTTATGATGGTCATTATTAATCTACCTGGCTGGCAGCCGGACCGCACGACACGGCGATTATCTCAGAGGCCACCTTCTTCTCCTTGAGTCGCACCGCCTCCTCCACGGCGATCTCGTCGAACGGATTCAGACTGTGCTTGACGCCTTCCGTCACCACACCGGTCTTGTCTGGCTTGACACGAACCTGGAACAAAAATAAACCAACCATTCAAGACCAGGTAAGTCACCATCAATTGCTTTGTTCGCTGTTTTATAGAATTCGGAATTGAAACCACGTCCTCTGCGCCACATTGACCAGGCCTGCAGGTGGCGCTACTATCTATGGCCGTAACTGAGTGTCGTGCAAATAACTCACATCGCCGATGACTTTACGCCAAATCACAGGTTACATCGACAACACGCTTGTTCTTTAAACTTGTGGCAACTGAGTTTTGGCAAGGCTAAATGTGACCAGCAAACGTACCGCCGGATTGGGATCAAAGTTCACCAGCAAACCACACTATAGAGAGCGCCCATTGGTGTGGAGCCCTACAAGGCATCACTTTAAATTGATTCATTATTGCGTCCACCGCCGGTCTGGAACCCGAGACACCGACAACATCGTAAAGCGCATAATGTCAACTTACCTTTACGGCATAATCTATCACTCTTTTGCAACCAACAAGAATACGAAGAGACATTTTTGTAGACGTTCACCAAAAATCCGGACAAGATCGACGACGGCGATGGAAGATGTGCTTAATCGATTTGATCGAATATCGCTCGAACTATCGAGTACTTATCTAATCTGTGACGTCATTGCTGCACACATGGTTGTGACGTCACTTTAAATATTTCTGTGTTATGCTATGGGGGACGCTGCCACGCTCGAGAAAAGGAAACTCCGTCACCGGTCAAATACAAGAAATTCTTTAAATTGTATAGGCGGGAGTAAATCTTGGCGAATTTCTTGTACTTGATCGGCTGTGAAGTTGACTTTTCTCGTGCATGGCCCGATCCCGCCAAAGCCGTGGATTTGGTAAAGTTTTTCAAATGATACTAGTTCGGCATTTGACCGGTAGATGGAAGCACTATTCAGGTTCATTAGTAGACTGGAACGAGAAGGTTAATGAAGGTCAGATCACGTGACTGTGTCGTCAGTCGTCTGCTTCGTTCCGCCATTATTTTTTGCGTAGGTATGTGCGTGGCGTCGGTGGCGTCTTATTTTGATAATTAAATCGTAATTTGTTAACTGTAAATGCCTAGAAATCTCTGCGGGACGTACGTGAATCACCCGGGTTGCCACCAAGCGCACTAAAAATAAGTCGGACTGTAATCGGTTTCGGCCCTGGAACGACATCGGCGTACGGCATGAATGCGTGGAGTCTTGTGAAATAATTACACATGTCTAGCTTTCAGTTGTCGAGTGTCGCGCGCAAGATGTTTGCGCGAGCCACCTTCTACCCATCACTCTTCTACAATGTGGTCATGGAGCGACTGTCCAGTCGCAACTGGTACGACCGGATTGACGAAACGGTCATTTTGGGCGCGTTGCCCTTTCGCTCCATCACTCAAGATGTGAGTTTCTCGGGTTAGAACAGAATTAAAAACAATTGTAGATATCACCGATTTCACAATTTGCCTCTTTTAATGTTTGCTGAGGAGGTTTGCCAATTTTGTCGGCCGAAAAGCCGCTCAGGCCCCGACCTGGTAATTGTGCATAGCCCAGCGTACCTATGATTTTGCTATGTCTTTAACGTGTACCTGATATGAGACAGGCACGGATCTTCCGCTCTTTATCACCTTTGCTCACAATTTTCGTTAATCTGTTCCAATGCCATGTTCTGCAGGTAAATGTCAACCTCCTAATAATAATTTTTGTTTTTGAATCTCAGCTTCTCGACCATGAGAGAGTCGCCGGCGTGGTCTCGATGAACGAAGACTACGAACTCTATTTTTGGGTGAACAATCAAAAGGTAACACTCGTCGGTCACAGGAGTTGCAATTGGATAGATGCTATGTGATTGCAATTGTTCAACTTGTTTTTTTTCTGTTCTCGTCTCACAGGACTGGGAAGGCCTGGGCGTGGCGTTCCTGCAGCTGCACACCACCGACATCTTCGAGTCTCCGTCGCAGGAGAAGATGCGGCTGGGCGTCAGTTTCATCAAGGACTTTGAGAACACTGGCAAGAGCGTCTACGTCCACTGCAAGGCCGGACGAACGAGAAGCGCCACTCTCGTCGGTTGTTACCTAATGCAGGTTCGTAACCACCTCACCACAATCGATTCTTTACATTCCTAATCTTTTTTTCGGAATTGGCTGGCGAACTATTTTTTCATTTTTACCCTCGGCTTGGTTTTACAATATTTTAAACCCCAGGGGTTGTGTTGATTTTGGTAGAAATATAACTGGACACCGCAAGAGGCTGTTAACGTCATTCAAGCTAAGCGGGAACACATTTTGCTACGCTCCAAACAGTGGGAGGCCCTTCACATCTATCATCAAGAAAACGTTAAGAAGTCGTAATCTCCCGCCTTTGCTCTCTGTCGATCTTGTTTTCAGGTTTTGATCGGTATCAAAGTTTGTCTCCTGAGTCGCACCTGCTCCTAAGGTTTCGCGCGTTGCACTAGAGTTTTTGTGTTTATGGAAGCTCATCGGTCTGAGCTTGTTCGATATTTTCGTATGGATCAGGTGATTGGGAAGTTTGAATCACCAGCTATCATTGAGCAAACGGTTTTTAAACGCAACGTTTTATTTAAAAAAATAATTATTAAGATTAGTCAATCTTGGGGAAATTAACGTGTGGTGTTTTAAATGAAAACAAGTATTACGATGATGTGTGATACGGCCATTCTCTATTAATCGTTTCCCTATAAAATACTTGCCTTCGTCATATTTATAGTTCCTTTGTACAAACCTGCAGCAGCTTGTTGTAAGTGGTGAATGCAATGCTTGCCATTGTGGTATTCTGGATCGAAACTGCAAAAATATACTGATGTATTTGCAGTTGTATTGAATTGAGACCAATTTTTGCACTTTCTTCTGGTTCAACAGAGCTTTTGGTGTTCAAATTTAGCTTGCTCCGCCTTATAGGTTTTTGTGTGTTTTAAAATGTGAGCCAATTTCCTAAATGCGAAATGCTAAACTACTTCCGCTTAGCGTTCAATGTGGCCAACCATTATCTACTATATTACTCATCACATCTGATCAATTTCTACTACCTTTGGTATATCCTGACCGTTAGGCGAACGCTGGTTTGCGCTCGGTCGTTGTGGTTCGTGCGACTACAGCACCACCATTGCTTCCAACTTCACGCTTTCTCTCACGCTTTTACTAGAAGTACTTTCACTCGATCCAAGCAAGTTTAATGTTGTTTGTACGAGTATATACACTGTATATGTATTTATGTATATAGGCCACACTTAAAAGCTCTTCTGTGCGAGCTGGTACGTGTGAAAATAGTTATGCGCAACATTCGAAACTTCATTTTATTTTTTTATTTTTTCTTGATTGCGTCTACTACCCTGTACCGAAAAAGACGTGACGTATGGTTAAATGACTGAATGCTTTTCATTTTGGTGAATTCACGTCAGAGATATTATTCTCTTTCAGCACTCAGGTTATCAAACTGAAATTGCTTGGTTTGTTTAGGAAAGAAACCTTTGCCAAGTTGATTTTATTGTTAGTATTGATTTTTAATCTCTTTTCATAGCCTTTTTTATTTGGGAGATCTGACTTCTGGTTGAACTAGCTTTTAGCATTTCCCCCATCAGTTTTTCCAATGACAATCCAAGTTTTAGAATGTTGTGCATATCTATATCTGCAATCCTGCACCAAAATTAGTCTTCCTACAAAAATGTAATGCACAATTTAACGACCTTATAATTGTATGTCTTCCAAGTGTTTGCACACCTACTGTGTAATCGCTGCTATACATTTGATATATGTTGTATTTTTTATTTATACACACTATTTGTATGTGTAGGATGTTGCCAGTGTTTCACTGTTGTTGGGTGTTTCGCGGCATTCGGCCTGTAAAATGTCCTAGAAAAATTCTACCACAATCACGAGAAGGATCATCCCAGTTTGATCAAAAGCAAAAAAGGTAAGAATCTCTTTTTTCGAAAAGTTTTTCACTTGACGGTGTTGTGGTCCTTAGAGATACGGTTTTGGTGTTTTCTCATTGAAAGTAAATGGTAGATAAATGTATCAAGATTCAACGTCTTTAAAAATAATTGTTTTACGCAAGCTAAAAAGACAAAGCTTTTGCCATTGCCTTTTGATTTGTCGTGTTGGAGGAAGACGTTTGTTCAAAATGGCGTCGATAACGATACGCGATCTGAACAAACATTTGTGCAATATTTCTTTTATAGAACCTTTTTTTGTGCAGAGTCCAATTTGTGTGAATTTTTGTTGATTTTGGGGTCAGAGTGCAATGTCAACGAACCGTATGTGTGACATTTTCGTTGCACGAACCGATCGAAATCGCTCTTACGAATCTCGCAAAGGACATCTAGATAATCAATCGGTGTGCAGCAAGTTACCGTGATTGTTGCAGAAAAAAATGTAATCGTTAGAAAATCACTCGAATTTATCATTAAATGGAATTTGAATGTTATTTAGCGAGATGCTTCATTGTAGACGCCAATCAAACGTAGTGGCTTATGCACAATACGTCTATGCCTGCACAAATTACTAAATTTACTCGTTCGTGTCTCGTCTTAGCTGGGAGCAAACGTTATAGATATGGACGGTTACTTGTATGTAGTCCCGTGTATTTGCCGGAACCATAATTTGTAACAGGATAAAATGGAAGGTTGTGTTCAGTTGACCAATGCAGGGGTCCTTGTAAGGTTCGTTTCGTTTCACATAACTCACTCATTTAAATTCGTGAGACGAAAATGGTGATTTCTGTTCATTCCCCAAAATGTGATTCATTTCTATTTATAATTTCCTGTCGAGGTATTCATATACTTGTAGTATTTAATTGCTGAGAAAAATAACCTTTTCTGAAAACGCCAATGTCATTCAGACGAAATGGTTATTATTATTTTTTCTTTCTTTGATAAACTAAGATAACAAATGATTTTGCAGCATTATTATATGATCATTTGATTACAAGTCTCTGGATTTAAATATAAGATCAGGTTTACGTTTTGGTAGCTTATTTATTTTTTATACCATTTTTTGTAAAAATGGAAAGGTTACTTTTTATTTTGCGGGCTCGATTTCTAGTATTTCTGTTTTTCAATGTGACTGTTTGACATCTTTACAATAGTCTGGTATAATTCCATGTTCAAATACAATTTCGATGCAAGAATGTTTATCGATACATTGTTCTGTCTTAAAAATAAACAATTAATTGACAAGGAAACAAACTAGCAATCAAGTATTTGCGCCGCACTACTGCAAAGAATCACCGGGACACGTTTATATCTTGCAAAAATGTTTCACAAAATGATTAAAATAAACTTTACAAGTTGTCCGATTGCACCAGAGAATTTCTGACCTCACAGCAAATGCAATGAGACTGTTTTCGAAAAAAAAATTGGCCAAGAAGAGGTTCTTCCTGTCGTTATGTTTGGTTCTTGGTTTGTGTTTCTAAGGGATTCTGGCTGTCCTTATTTGCGCCATCGGACTCGAGTGGTTAGGAGCGTTAGTCTTTTGACGCGCACACCTATCACCCGTGTTATCACAGCGTGGGGTTAAGTGTTACGCGCCCCTTTGATGGATTTGGGACGGTCCGGGGTCGTGACAGTGAACAATTGCTTCTTAAGCGATTTTCGCTGCCCGGCAACCGTTTTTTTTTCTTCAAGAGGAAGCGCTTCCTTAGTGTGATGTGGGAGGGGGAAGGGGAGAGGGGACGAGCCAGGTTTTATTCAGCTTATCCAAAATTGTTTGTTCCCCAAGCGAGGTCCACGGAATGCTCTTGAAACTTCACAGAAAATCTGCTGGCCCAGCGCAGACTCGAAGCACACCCTATATTTCATTTGTATTGTCCTCAGGTGAACTCAACAGGATGCTTATTCGAAAAACGTTAGCACTTTCGCTTCTTAACATGCGCCCAAAACCAGACCTTACTCCGCCCCTCATTAATATATCTAGCTTATCTTAAAACTTGTCATCAAAGACCTAATAATAAAATTTTCTATTTACTGTACTTGACGCGTCTATCCAAACAAATGTATCTGCAAAAAGTGTTGACATCTCATCTTTTTCTTGCGAATCACAAAAAGTCGCAACATCAGTCAAATGCTTTTCGAAAGTTCCATCTGTTTAAATTGCTTTCAAAATAATATTTTATTTAAAATTATAGAAATAGCCCGCTTTGCTCTTGTGTCCCTGTCATGGCAGCGAAAGTATTTTCTGATGTTTTTTAAAACTGAATGTTCAGCGATTTTCGGTCTATTGAAGACGCCGTATTGGAATTTTCCTTTTTAATGGCAATGCTTCAAACTTCAACGATCGTTATCTCGAGAAATACGCAATATCAAGATCTGAAATAACTTGCACTCAACTACAAATTAGCGGAACTATCTACAGCACAAATTTGATTCCATTTCGTTTAGCCGTTCGTAAGTAAACGCTCGAACATTAAAGGGAAAAAAGAGATGACATTCATGATTATAAGATAGATAACTTACTTCAAGAAGATATTTACTTATGAGAACGAATTAAAAAGAGTTCAGTAAAATGGAGGAATTGCAGGACTAAAATTTGAAACTCGGCAACAAAGATGTAACGAAAATGTAAAATTTAACATATCTTCTCGAAGAAAAATTAAGAAAATGAAAATCGTTGCCGAGTTTTAAATTGTAGTCCTGCAATTCCACCATCTTAGTGAATACTACCATCGGCTCCTCTCTACTTTCTTTAAAAAGAGTTCTTCGATTTTTGAAATAAAAAACTGGTCAAACGCTTTACTGTAGTCCAACTTCGAGTATTTGAACTCAAAAGAAAATAACTAAACCCGATCTCGCCATACATGTGGACACCACTTCGCCTGTGTTCTCAGAAGTCCGTTTAGCGTTCAAACACTCGTCCGGAATTAATTAGAGAGTTGCGGTGAAGAAGTGGGGGTGGGTGGAGGGCAAACGGAGACAAGAATGCGAAAAAAAGCATATGAGACAAGAGTGACTGGGTTCGTTCGTTTGTATTTGAGCGAATCCACGCTCCGATAGCCACCAGCATCCTCCCGACTGTGGGTGTGCCGTTTGAGGAGGGGAGGGGGAGGTGTTTCTAGGGATGTATCTGGGGGTGTTTCCAACTTGGCTAATAAAAAATGGAGCTGGTTGGCAGACGCGTACACAGAACACTAGGTGGGCCGTATGGCGTCCCGGCTCTCCAACAGCGTGGGTCATTACGAATTCCCCCTCTCGTTCAGTTGCTCTTTACCGCAATACTGACGTGTCATGCAGCCAAAAACCCCTCACCAAAACCCCCTTTCGCCATTCTCCTCTCTTCCGTTCAAGATCGCGCGCAAATTCGGATAGCAATGTTGACCACCTCTCTCCATGGATTTCGAACTGACAGACGAGAACCATCTGAGACTGTTTAGGGAATACTGTATCTCACAGAATAAAGTGTCTTCTACTATTGAACATTTTTTCAACTAAGTTATTGACATAAAATAGTGCCGAAGCACGCCGAGTCGAATGTCGAGTTAAGGACGATGTCTTAAGGACAAAAAAAACTGCTGTATCTATCCAACTTTATTTGTCCTTAAGACATCGTCCTTAAGTAATTGACTCCTTAACTCAGGAGGGACGCAAACAACTAAAATTTTGACCAATGAATTTTCTGGATTCGAAAAAGTTTACTCTTTTGATGTTGAAGCATCAAGCAGTTTCATCGTTCATAGATTAGATTTTGGTTAGAATTTGCGGTGACAACTTTAAAAATTATTTAATTTCATAAATTGTATTTCTAATAAATAAATTTCTTTATAATCGACCGCTTCAATAAATTGTACAAGTGTATTTCTTTTCTTTCTTTTTAACTTCAGACGGTATTATTTTAATGACCAAGTCTCAAGGTGGAGGGGAAAAGGTCAAAGCAGCACATTGAGAAGAAAAAAATAATACCATTATGTAGAACGAGGAACCTGAAACCTCGTCACGATCGCAGACGATCTTATCGGGTGACAGAATTATTCAGAATTCAGTTCGACGTGAACGTTCCGTAATTTTGTCGTGAATTCCCTTCTCGAGTTCTCTTCATTCTCGTGTTGGTGGTGGCTCCCGTCCGGACCACGCGTGACCAACCCCAGTGACATCACACGTGACTATTGGTGACCGGCGATGACGAAATTGCCTGTCAAGTGCCGATCCTGGGTCGTGGTGGTGGTGGTGGTGGTGGTGGTGGGCGTGTGGAGCTCATGTGGGGCGGGGGATGGCGGGGGCGATTTCTAACCCGCTTCAGACCACACTGTGGGCGTAGTTCTTCTAACTCGTTCCTGACGTCTGCCGGGAACAGGCCTGCTGCACTCTGCTAGACTGGGTCTGGGTCTGGAGAGGCGAGCGGGAGAAAAACCATGCGCGTATTTATCCACGTCCATCCATAGTCAGACATGCAATTCGAACGGTCGCTCTGAGCTCACCAGGACGGATAAAAACAGTCTTTCTCGATTAGCCTGCGCTGCTGCTGCTGCTATTTAATTCCAAAGCGAAGAAAGATCATCATCATCTCACGATCTTGTAAATTCCAGAGACCGCAAGTATCAATGCAGCGTCGTGCGAATCGCTTTTTCTGAATTCTGTCACGCACAGTTTGTTGGTGGGACTGCGGTGGAATTTCTTCGTGCTTCTCACTTGGCCCGACAAGATCGGAGAAAAATCTAGTTGTTTGTCTGCCTTCAATGACTTGTCTCTGCGATCTCCACAACTTCCCATTGTATACCGGTTGGAATTAATTCTCCATACTCTCTTTTAAAACCCACCCCTTCTCGAGGTCTCAATTGGGAATTTTGTGAAAACGTTTGACTTAAGACATTTAGCAAACATTGGATTATTTTGTTGTTGCAATTTAAAGACGTAAGCTTCTTTAAGACCTTTTTTAATTGAATTTTAAAAAGTATTCTTTGCGCTAACCCATGAAACTGCTCGAGTTGGAAAAAGTGCTGTAACGAGTTGTGATCAGATAGAAAAATTCTGAAAGCAAATTATTAAACTTACTATACTTAAATCCATCAACTGAAAAAAGTAAAACTCATCTCAAAATTGAAAAAGAAATTGTTTTTTTGTGACGTTTTCGTGTTCCGTTGTTCGCTTCAGTGACTGCTGACACTCGCCCCCAGCCGAAGCACGCACCTTCATAGAGGAGAGAGAGGAGGAGGATTTTCGACAACGGTATTATTGCTGCTTCTGCCGCCGTTCACTTTCTCGCCTGACTGTCGACACAGTCTCTCGTTCTCTCGACTTGTTTGTGGTCGTCGGTGGTGTTGGTGGGTTGTGCTCCGATTTCGTCCACACACGCGCCAACCAGCAGCTCATTTTTGGTGGCACCTGCGCCGAGAGACCCGGCGTTTTTATCTGCGCCGGTCCGGGACTTCTAGTGCACCCAATAGCACCACTGTCCTCATATGACTGTCATCGGTATATCGGCGCGCCATCAGCACGTCTGGTCGACATTGACTCGTCGTTTTTGGAGTCGATGAGCGGTTCGAATTTGTCAACTGCCAGCGTGTCAGCTAACCTTGGATGCTGTAACACAATATCGTGCATCGTAGAACTACAATAATTCAGAGCCAGCTGGTGGCATTGTTGGTAATTGGGACCTGGTGGCATCGTTATCGGCGAGGTTATCTCGTTGGGCGTCAAATTAACTGTCGGTTCCACCAATATCGGTATCGTCACTGGATTATCGTAGATACGCTGGTGGCTGGCGCCAAATTTAAAGTTTCATCAAGTTTGGCTCTGACTTTTATTCCTTTTGGAACGAATTGACGTCAACTCTATTGTCACTACAGGTTAGTAAATTGGTTGTCCTATAATTTTAGCTGGATCGAAGTTGTACTGGATGCTTTCTTAGCATTTTCGTATGTGATTCTGACACTTGAATTCTCTTATCATGATTATGCGTTTTGAAAAATATTGCATTTCAAAGTGACACATACTGTCAATGTACGTGGAAGATGACTTGAATTTTTCAAACCAGGTTAAGTCGTTAAAAATATTAAAAGTTTTCTAGACAACTTAAACCAAAAAATAAAACAGGATGCTACCTGGTAATTTTGCCTATAGCCTAAGCCAGATACCTAGGTAAGGATCTTTAACGTGTACCTGAAATCGTACAGGCACGGATCCCACGGCGTTCTATTCCGAAGGAAGGCGTTTGTTTAGGAAATTCTCTCTGAAGGTCTCTGTCGGGAATCGAAGCGGTGTTCGGTAATAACAGTTCGAGACTTCCCAGATACTGGGATTTCATGGTAGAAATGTGGGTGGGTGCGTCTGTCATTTTCGATTTTAAACAAATGTAAACTCTTTTAACCATGGCCCATGAGCAACCAAGTGAAAGCAGTCAAATTTGATCGCAACCATGCACAATTTTTTTAAAGGTCTGTTTTATTGAAACTTGGTAACACTGTTGCGGCATGTGCCGGTGTGAGTTACACGTATATTTTTCCAAATCACAATGGAAAACATCTGTGAGTTGTTGCCCTCGCCATATTTGGGTCGGCGAGTACATCATCCGAGTGACGTGACGGACCCCTGTAAGACCTCTCAGAAACCATAGAGCACCTATTTACATTGCTTTCGAGGTGCGCGCGTGTGGGTGGATTTTTGGGAGGGAGGGATGCAAGTGGGGGTTGTGAAAGGTTGGTGGTGGGGGGGGGACTATTATTTGTGAGCTACAACGCGGAGATGCCGTTTTGCAGTGCCACTGTTTATGCCTTCGGTGAACAGGCGAACACACCTATTTATAAAACAAATAAATATGCCCTCATTTTTCTTTTTTTTCTTCTCCAGGGTATGGATGCTCGCACCATAGATTCCTTCGAAGTAGGCTGATGCATTTTTTAAAAACTGAATTCTGAATAGCATGGCATGGAATTTTTAAAACAATTTCCAACACGATAATAATCAGAGAGTTCACGACGTCCTCTACTCTCAAATCAACACTGGTTACGTTGCAGTTGTTTTTCGTCAATCAAAAATTCGAGTCTATACGACAGTAAAGTAACTTCTGCTGCCCTGTGGATTAGATGTCGTTTACCTGTCGGGCTCCATTTAATTTTTGTTTTGATAACTCCAAAATGTTTTGTGGAACTGTTGAAAAGCGTTCGACAGAGTATTTTTTATAAAATTCAATTCATTTCCTTTGAATTGTTGAGTCATAAATTAAGGTGTCGATATAACGTAAATAGCAATTTTGTAAAATCTTTGCCGTTCATGTCTTCATTGAATCCCTGATTCCACAATGCGGACCAGGAATTTTTTCTTAGAAAATCTTAGCTCCACATCTTGCTCGGAGCTCTATTTCCCAATGTTCATCAGATCGAGGTGCGGCGAAAACAAAGTTAATTTAAAAAGGGAAAGAAGAATGGAATAGGACAGCTTGTTGTTTAATAGCCTAAGAAATGGCAATATCACTGATTTGTGGAACAACAAAAACTTGTTTCTTGCCTCTTTCTAATGACCAGAGCAGAGGTCGCGCCTCATTAACTGCAAATAACAATGGCAGAAAAAAATGGCCGATTCTCCTCTGGAATGAGGTGATGGGAGAAGAGAGAGAGAACTGCTAATGTAATTGCGACGCCTGAGGACGTTGTACATACCAGAATTTAAAATTCTATTCTCGGTTGGCGCATTTTCCTGGATAAAATAAGTTTTTTCCCATATGGCTGTATATCACGGGTGGACCTGGACTAAAAGGGGTGTGGTGGTGGTGGTGGTGGGGGGGAGATAATATTGTCCTTATTTTTGTGGGGGTACGGGCGAAGAATGGGATGGTTGCTATTGTGAGCGAGGTGCACGCCACGCAACTACTATCTTTGATTTTTTTTCTTCCGCCCGCAGACTCCCCGCAATGTCTATGACCCCCTCTGTCGTTTCTTCTCCCCTCCTTGTTGTCAGGGACACGGCGTCGGTTTATTACCTACACGGCACGGTGGTTTCCATACTTTAGTTCTTGCAATGAGCCTCTAATCACCCTCCTCAGCCCCGATCCTAAACCGTTTTCAGCCGAGAGCACGCGCCGGGAATCGAACCCGGGAGTCATCAACAATGTTCAATGTCAATGGAGAATGTTTCTGTATCTCAAGTCTGTTGCAAACTGTCTGGTTTTGTGTGTTTGAAATTCTCGGACACATGTTTGCTCTCAAATTCAATGAACTTGCTGACTTAATTGTTTTTACATCCGAGCAATTTGACATTCGAGTTAGTCTCGCTCTGGTTGACGAAAGCGATCGCTGGATGATTCTTGAGGTATTTGTTTAGGAGGTCCACCAACGTTTCCGCCCTTGCTGGTGGCGACCTGGTAAACGTGCCTAGCCTAAGCCTAAACCTAAGTAGGGATCTTTAGTGTGTACCTGATACCGTACAGACACGGGTCCACACGGCTTTTACTTCCATTCCGATGGAAGGAGTGTGTGTAGAAATATTGTCTCGGGAATCGTACCCGCGGTTACGGTAATAGTTGACAACTCGCATTCCAGACAAAAGGCACACCACCGGTCTCAGGAGGAGAAAAATAGGTGTGCCATTTGTCAGGCAGTCGTAACTTGTGATGGAAATTCTAATCTTTATTGGTTTGG
>JAQGBY010002726.1:0-21751 GCA_034698785.1 Mycogona germanica | reverse complement strand
ATGTTTCTGACAAAATCATTATTTCAAATATTCGTTAACTGGAATGGACAACAAAATGAGATAGCAAAATTTTTGGTAACCAATTATCCAATTGTAAAAGCATTGTAAAACTTGATTTTTGGTTCAAGAAATTTACAAACTGGCGCAGCAGTGTCGGATTCTGGCGTAATTACACCCAGTGATTTGGACAAGTCTATCTCCACCCAAAACCGTGTAATGAGATATAAAATGCAAATTTAGCCAGCCGGCAATTAAACAATTTAAATAGGTCACTGAACCTGTTGCTGCTCGCAGTGCAACTATTTGGGAAGTTAATTCGTATCAGTTGTTTAGCTAAAATGGGTCAGCGGTATGTGTGTGTGATAAGAGAAAACGACGTTAATCATTAAACTCAATTTAATTGCTCATTTTTATATAAGAGCATGTCGTATAAATATATACAAGAAAAAAATACAAAGAAAGACAGGTGTGTTGAATAAGAAACGACAATTTTCTGCGTGCGAATGCCATCTCAGGAAAGGTTGTTGACACTTGTGATCTTGTCACACTGTGCTACCAACGACGTCATCAACGATCATCTACTTGATTCATTTCTAGTAGACAAATGGCAATCGGTTAAGGTGTCAAGTTAAACATAATGTTACAACTCTTTCTTAACCCAAATTATTCATCAAATTCCTTTTTCCGTTAGGAACTATCAAGGAATTATTTTTTACGCGATTACATACATCATCATCTCTACAAGGTGTTGATTCATGTGAAAGAAAGACAAGATCGAAAACAAATCCTGAAGGCTCAGTGTCAAGCTTCGTATTGTTCCAATCTCTACATTCGGATTGCAAAAGTGGATTTTGAATTGTGACTGTGTGATCTATCGGATTTGACACCTGCGCCGACAGATGGCGTTGGCGTCGCCCGCGTCACTCAACATGGCCGTCGTCAACGGCATGGCCCGTCAGCGCATCCACAACCAATCGCATCGAACGTCCGTGTTCACGCTGTTTCTGTCCAAGAACGACGACGACTATGACGACGAGGGTGGCGCTGATGACAGCTACCCGGAGACGGAACCGGAAATGTCACTGCCGTGCGTCAGCAGCGACGCTGGATGTGACGGCAGAGCCCTGACCAGTCTGGAACCGACTCAGCCGTGGGCTCAGTCCATTCTGCGCATGAACCTCTTCACCAAGGAGATCTTGGTAAGTCACATCTCTCGGATCGACTTTGATGGCCGACAAAGTGCCAGCTTATTCAATGAAATTTAAATCATCACATTGTGGCCATGTGGACCTGGAAAAACAACAGCCAATAACTGGCTGACCTTTCTGATGAAGAAAGTGACGTCTTACGTCACGCCGCATTACCCGCGCTAAACGATTATCTTATGAGCAAGTGGCTAATTACCATACTCAAGATAAAATTGAAAGATATTTCAAGTATCAGAGTAAGAATAATTTGGAACTTTTCTTGTTCAGGTTGTGCAAAATTGAATTTTGATTGAAAAAATTCGGATTGAAGAACAAATAAGAAACGAAAGGCGGTTTTGGAAAATATTTCTTGTATCGACTAGCACTATTTGTTGTTACTAGTTTATCCTTAGTTGGGAGAACACACGATGTACTAAGAAATCAATAGTGCGTTTCGGTTCCGTGCTTCACCAACAGTGTCCAGCGTGTCTGACCAGGTGGAACGGGTCATCGCGCATCATCGCTTCCCTATCGTTTTAGTGATGCTCTTGACGCGTCTCTATCATAAAACTAAAAGTATGAGAAAATTAGCTTAAAGTCGGTTTTCATTTCTTGATGGTCTATCTGCTTTGCTGAACCGAGAGAATCAATAAGATTACGATCAAATATGTTATAAATACATTATCAAAATTTCAATATATTTCATTTATCCACATAACTGTAAAAAGGTCAGATGGATAAGGATCAAGCATAAGGATCTTTTAACGTACACTTGATAGCGTACAGACGCTCGTCCCATTTTCAAGGAGGACGCAGGAATTAAAGCAGTGATGACGGGTGCAGCAATCCGATGCACCACATCGCACCTCCGACCATCTTCATTAATAGTTGTAAATTGTTTCGGAATGTTTCCCCCATTTCGTAAATGAACCATTTCTCAATACTATTTAGTGGCAAACCACCATAAACACTCGTACGATACCCATCTTCGAGGAAGTCGACGACGTCGATTAGAAAACAATTAACCTATAATCTCGCTGTGGTCATCGCTGTGTCCGAGATGTAGGCAGAGCTTGGTCAGTCATTTTTATAGAAGCATCCTCTTTGCAGTATTTGTTCTAGTTGTTGGTGATTGAACTTGAATTTTTATGGCGATGTTACGCATATTCACGACTTTTGTTGCCTCAACGTATCTAGATCCTTGTTGCGTCTTGTTCTCTTACGAGAGATAACTGTGTTTTATTACCTCCGCGAATGAGACATTTTCCACCACACGGATGAAAATGCAAACGTAAGCGACCGTGAAATAATGATATTAAAATATGAGCGTGTGTTGACCACTCGGCCATGCACTGGCTATTCCCATCACAATCAGATTCGAGTGTTTCTGTGTCAAACGCTTTGCATTAATTCCGGGATTAACCGCGGGCGTCTCTGCTATCGCGGCGGCGTCTTTTCTTATCTAACCGCACACGAGATACGCCGTGCTTATTTGATTGGCTGACGACTGTTTGCTACTTACTACTCGTAGCGGATCTTAGTCGTAACGGATTAAATTAAGTCTTCGACGAAACGTTCAATTCGAATGAGATCAACGAGCAAGGTGGCAATCATGCGCATGTTACTATTGTTCCAATTTCTTAATTGGCTGACTCCTTTTTTAACAGAACTGAGTAATTGATGGGAACTGTAATCTTATAAAATAAAACCGAGTCTGACCGGTGCATTGTGTGATTGTCTGGCGACACGGAGCAACAGCAGCAAGACTCGCCCGCCACCAGAGGTCAACATTTCCCAGATCAGATCCCCTATTCCTCCTCGTGACGTCATAAAGTCTCTCGTCCGCAACACTCTGACCCGAACAATTTCTGGCTTCTCGACCGGGAATTGAACCCATGATCGCGATGCCTCCTTCCTCCCTTTCGATTTCAACCAGCATTTATTGGAATATACCAAAAGCATTCGACAGGAGACTCGAGTGGCGCCACCGTCGCTCTGCTTGTGTGCACCAGACAAACACACAGACACATTCGCGCTTGTTGTTTACGAGGTTCCACTCGAGACAATAAAAACTACAAGGTTAGAATAAATTTTAGTCGAGGCGTTGTCGCAGTTGCCACCAAACAGACAACAAGAAACAGGCCGCGGCGAAAGATGTTTTTCAAAAGGCGCCTGTGATGCATCAACTCCAACGCTCCATCCACTGTCCACGACTGACCACTCACGTAGAAACCCATTACGTCATTCTCGCTCCACCTATCGGCCACTGACGAGACCGGACGTCGCCATGAGGTTTTGGGAATGGACTGTCGTCGAGCGTGGCTCGGTGAGGAACAACTCGTCTCGCCAAGGACACGGTCAGTGTCATCATCGCTCCCGGGATCAAAGGGGTTGATTCCATTTGTGTCAGGTTATGGCATCCGCGAGTTGAATTTAAATTTCACTATCCTCTTGAGGCTCGAGACCCTGACTCCTGGTTAGATAAATGTTTTCATTTGTCCATGCGCCCAAGATGAAGAAATAAGAAAGAGCTAAGGTCTCGGAAGAATATGGATGTAAACGTGATATGACGTTATTTAAAATTTACATATCCTCATGGTTTTCTGTTTGGAAGAAATTGCACATGTCGACGTCGACGTTTTACTAATTTCAGAATAGTAACTAAATGAGTTTTTGCAATTTGTGCTGTTTAGTGCAAAGCTGGAATTCCATCAACAGCTTCGTGTTACAAACGGCTCGAGTAATTAAATTGAGACAGCGTGAGAATTGGTCTAATCTAATTCCTGTTGGCAGCCATCTTGAGTGTGATCTTAATGAAAGACCACCGTTGGTTATTCATACGAATTGGCGTGAATTCTCACGCAGTAAGAATCGAGATCAGAGCGCGATATTTCACAAAGGCGTGACTGTTTCCACTCAGTTTTGCGATAGCAGGTTTTCCCTTAAGAATAATGTGAGCCTTAAGCAACATCAACTCCATTGACTAAAACCTGTCACGAGGGTAGGTAGTACTGTAGTGAAGTAACGTAATCGCGGGTTCAATTCCCGGTCGAGTCGCTGGTGATGTCAGTGACGCCGGAGAGTCACTGACGTCACACCTATGGTGAGAAGGAAAAGAGGGTTCGAACCGACGTTGCGGAGTGATGGAACCGGCAGGTGCTGCACTCTGGTGACGGGCGCATGCGAATATGTTGCTGCTGCCCCGTGTTGGAAGGCCATCACACAATGTATTGGTCAGACTCTTGTTTTATTTTTGGCTCTTATGTTAATTTTAGACATATTTTGTGCTTCTTTCTAACATCCTAACATAAAAATATTGGAACTGGGAATTGACTCGTAGCTGATGATTAATTTCGCTTGAAGTCGAGCAAGTGATTAAACCACTTTATCGTAACGGCGCCAAAATTGGACATTGTGCGCTTGTAATTGACTAATCAGCTTTTGCCATTTCGAGGTCCGATTAATTGATATACAGTATTACCAATTACATGCACTCCTGTTCTGTTTTACGTATCTCGGAGCACTCGTTCTGTGTCAAACCATGAGCACTTACTCAGCCATCAGCGTAAACGCATGAATTACAAAAATCGACCGCAACCTTTTCTTACGCTCCATAGGATCCAAGTTATTTCTCTAACAGCCCTTAACCACTACAATACATCGTTTCACCAACTTACTCAACCGGTTTATTTACAAAATTATTGCTCAAAAACAACAATCAAGTCGCATGTTAAAAGAGTGACCGTTTCTTTCAAATCACAATAATCGTGTATTTTTAAGTCGTTGGTTTCTGTACTATTAAATACAATGAAAACCGCAGACACTGGTATAACGTTAAAAAAATTCACAAACAAATTTCGAACTAAAGCCGGTATTTAACTTTGTCTGAATTTCTCAATTTGTCCTTTATCAAATGTTTATGATTCGGATATGAATTCTCATATCTTTATCGATCAACCATTTTTGACATTTGGCGCAAATCTTACCATGTTTATTTAAAACTTTGTTTTTGTTTTCACAGTCGCATTCCTGTAACATGATTTTATATTTGGTCTGAATTATTTCCTATCAAATATTCAATAGATCAACATAGTGCAACCTTAACGACAAATCTTATTTTATGAATGGAAACGAACTTATTTGCGTTTAGTAATCCAATCGCAAATAAACGATCACAGTTTCTGATCGACTAGAAAGAATGGACACATTTCATCGGATTTGTTCCGTAACCTCAGCAACCCGACATCCAAAAAATGAGGTCACGATGCCCACCTCGGATACACATTTGACCCCGATCGATTCACATTCGTCTAAATTGTCGACATCACCATTTCACGTGACCTCTTAATCCCTTCTGCGCTCTACACATTACGAACTCGTTGGGTAGATGACCGGAAAAATATTACAAAACTTTCCAAATACAATATGTATATATTAATGAACAACGAGAGGACGTTTAGTTTTTAATGGCGGAGATAAAAAAGCGGACAAGCAACTCTCTCTCTCTCGTTCCACCAATGCCCAGTAGGAGGAAATCATTAGAGAAAATTGAAAGTGGGTTACAGAGACCACATAGTTACAGAGAGGGGGTGCGTTGACACTTTCGGTATCAAAACTGTGCAGCGAGAGTTGGAAAAAGCAACACCGTAATTAAAAAAGAAAACGCCGCGCGCAGCCTGAAAAAACTGGAGTTATTACTACCTCGTAATGGTCCGAAACATATAATTGGCGTTCTCAGCCCGAAGCACAACTAGCGGACCAACAGAGAAGCTCACAAAAAAATAAAAGAAAAAAAGAACAGCTGTTTACTTTCAAACCGAGGTAAATTGTGATTAGAAAAAAATATTTATGGTAAAATAAATTTCAAAACGTTTACCAATCCTCATAAGTCAATGTATCAGATGCGAAATCGTTTCCCAGGTTGTGGCCGGGTTTATTCGAATATGTCCTAAACTATCGATAGTTCACAAACGAATGCTACACAACTATCACGCATCCCTACATGCAAGTGTTGTTTTCGTTAGTCCGACAATTAGTTAACAATCATCTTTGCTTTTATGACGTCATATTTAAATCTCCCACCTCTCAGTCCCCCCTAAATACCGGTAGATGGCGACACATGTATAGACCAATTCCTTCATGCACCGCCATAGACTCTGTGAAATTTTTGCTTATTAAATTCATATTTCGTGAACATAAATATCAGAAATAAGTTGCGTTGGCCTTAGAATTTGTGGCACTGGCTGTTCAGTGTAAATTTCACGGCGCCGTGTTACGCTACTCGTGAAATTTCGTGCGACAAAAAATACGCGTAAAAACGCAAACTGCGTTAATAGTTGATTCGCTACTTGTAATTTTCATTTTGTTTGGCTTAAACACGAAAGATTTTTAAGGAAAAAAAAGGAATGCTCGCGTGAGGTTTGGCCTAGAAGACGTGTAAATCTCAGTTAGCCCTCTAGGTATATTTTTTTTAAAAAACCGCTACACCGTCAACAAAAAAACCACTTGAAAACGAGAATTTAGTTGGGTCGGATAACAACCTAATATCTGTACTATAACAACTCACCTCGATCGATTTGGGCCAAGTGAGTAGTAGACCAACCAACAATTATCTCCCGGAGAAAGAGACCAGTTGTAAAGAAGAGAAGGGGAGGGCGGGAATATTTTTTATTGCGTGATCCCTCCTCACTCTCCAATTTCAAACAAAACGTGATCACTATTTAAATGTATATTGACGCTGCATCATCACAACAACAAACCCCAAAAAAATAACGGTTTCAGACATCTCGATCGTCACGACATCGACAGATCAGCCGCACGTCGATCGATCCGCATCTTTTCCGTGTACGTGCTTCAACGACATTACACTGCATTTTTACCTACACATATACAGTACACTCAATTACCGGTTAATCCTGATGGCGTCCATCCACACACACGCACACACACACCTCGCTTAATTCCCTCCCCAACCTCATTACATGAACACATCGATCAATATTTAAATGTTAAATGAACCGGTTCACTGACATCAGTTCCCAATTTGTATCATTTTCTATTTTGACTCTCCTCCCTCCGTTTGATTTGTTTCATCGAACACCGGTTATCATAATTTAATAGAGAGCTCTCGAGTGGAGAGTTCGTTTCCTCCGTGGACAATTGGTTCATGGAGGGTCTCTGGAGAGAACAAATGTCAACTTCGAAAAGGGGCAATTTTTCGTCCAGTTCAGGACACTCGTTATTGCAGCGCCAGGGCGGCGCTTCAATATCGTAGATGAAATTAAATTCCCGCTATAGTCAACAGGATCGCGGGACAAGGGGGGGATGTACATCAGATATCGAATCAGGCCTATGATCGTGACGTCACGAGAGCGCACGCAGTTCGTTCGTTTGTGTTTCCGCTTTTTCGCGACAGAAAACAGCTGCGCGTGTCAGGCCGAGTCTCGATTTGACGACGAGCGTGACGACAAATCAGCTGGGAAAAAACGGGAGCGAAAAATAACGGACCCATTTTGGAATTGCAACAGCATTAGGATCATGAAATATCCGAAAATAAATTTTTTAGTTTCATTCGTGGAGCTTGCTCAACGTGTTCGGAGTCACTCAAAAATTGTATTCAGAATTGTCGCACTTTTGTCGGTGACAGGATGACGTTTTAACGGCGCATGTCAACGACTCAATTAATATTATGCCTGTGCCATGTAGCGTCATCAATTTTAAGGCTATTTTTGAAATTCAATTTTATGAATCCCTATTATTTATCCGCATGTTCCGTTTAGTTTGTCCCGAAGTATGAAAATATGGTTAGTCTATGAGATTGGTAACCTTGTCAGCCGCCACATGTCTCCTCTTTGTACAGTCAGTCGAACAGCTAAATCGACAATGAATAGCTCCGATCTGACGTGCATATTGATCAGAACAAGGTACTCTCATAAAATACAAAAAAACACACACATTTATTCGAAACTAAAAGCAATGTCGTATGTCATCAGCACTGTCTTATTGACGGCACATTAAACCACCTGGTTTTTTCAGTGCCGACTAAGACGTTGTTGAAGAGTAGCTTTTCGTTCAATCCAATCGGTTGTAATTTTCAGTGGCTCTCTCTTTCCATGTACCCATGTACCCGACACACCTTTTAAATCGAGGGTGGCTGTTACTCGATCAATTCCGTCGGCCGTCCATTAAATAATTTAATGGGCGCCCGAAACAGATTCCAACCTCCTTCCTCCTCCGCCCCATCGCCCCTCTATCGAAATAGGCCGATCGACCCTCCTCTATTTACTTTTTGGTCGCTGTAAGCCCTCCGGTTACGAGCCACGATCGATTCGAATCGATTTGAAAACGCGGCCGCCGTGAACACAATGCGTGGCGGTGGCGCACTTGTTATTATTGCAACATGGCCAACAACTCCTGACAGAATTCATTGGTGCAACACGCGTGTCTGCTGGATTCACTTTCGCTGTTGGGCGAACGAAAAAACTCTAAAAAGTGCCGCACTTGCAAAACTATATTTCTATATCCAATACACAGTGCTGTACGGATTACTACTGAGCTGTGTGGTTTCAAAAATGTGACTTGGTGAGGATTTTGTTTTTCGAGATGAAGTCGACGATGTGGTTCGGCTTTCGTTCCCGATAAAAGCGCAGCAAAATTCAACCTGGATTTCTCAACGGGTTCGTCGATTCTCGGTGTCCATCATTGGCGATGGATCCGCTGAACAACTGGTGACGGATGTCCTGACATTTCTGGATTAAGATTGTGAAATTGAATGTGGCGAAACAGTGGTTTAATTCGAATTCGATGGCAATATGCTGAAGTGGACCGTTAATAATAGCGGAGACAGCTTTCTAAGGGTGAGATTTTTGTCTTAGGTCTTCCGGAAGTTCACGAAGACTCACCAGCGAATCTTCCGGAGACCATAATTCCCTAACCAATGTAGCATTTGAATTTAGGGATTACGTCATGACCATCACTAAGATTTCCTGGCTATTTTTAAGACACATTCAGAAAAGAGAGAACGCGTCTTAAGACAACAGTTTTAAGACGCGTCCACGGAATAACTCTTGAAATATAACTCCTGCGATGGAAGAGGCAAATTAAAATAATGTTCCATCAATGATAGGCGTATTATGCCAATGCTTCTCCTAGAAAAATCTAAGATTGTACAACTTCTTAATCTTCAATTAAAAGGTACTCGTATTTACAGTGTAAACAATTGGCAGACGACACGCTATAATTCCTATTTCTATTCTCTGTTTCTAGGGCTCCGATCCAAGGGCCCAAACATGCCGAGGCAAATTACAGACCAAGCGATCGAAGCTGAACCAAGAAATTAACAAGGAGTTGATGCTGAGGGCAGGAGCCGAGAAACTATTCAGGTAAGTTGGAAAATCGACAGGTGGAATCTCACTTTGCGTCGAAGGTGTCAAACGTCTAGCTAACAAAGACACAATAGAATTGATCTTCTGCCGAGTGCGAGATTGGAATGTGTTCGATTGAATCGGTTAAAGAGGATCCTGATCGAATTTCGTTAAATGGAAAAACCAAACGTATGTCGAAAGGAATTTGTAACGCGTAAGCAGTTGTCGTCTTGGTTCGGCTCATCCGCGGTGCGGCGAATCAGTCGAAACCTAGTGACAACCGAACAACGGTTATTTTTGTAAATCGAAAACATTTTAGCATTATCATCGAGGCAACAAAAGAATAAGCTCGCTCATCTGTTTACGAGCACAGGTGCTTCCACTTGAATGTGACATGAAAGGTGACGTCATTATGACGTCGCACCGTATACTGGGCTTTCACACGCAAACAGACTGTAAGTTATATAAAATATCCAATGGTGGTTGATCGATCGAAACTGCATTGAAAAATAATTTTAAAAAAAGGAGAGTCCGCGCACCGGCAATTACAATTACAATTTTTACCCGCAAAAAGCCCCAAGAGAGGGGCCTATGGCGGGGGGGGGTAAAAAAAACCAGTTGGGGGACAGAAATGGACTTATTTTAATTATTTGAATTTTATTGGGATCAAAGCCACGACCGTTAATCATCTAATCAACAGAGCCACGACATTAATTTCTTAAAGAAAAAAATATATTAAACAATGAAAATCGTTTTTTTAAACGCCTCATTGTTCGTCAATCCTTTAATAAATATTTATAGTTAAATTTATATTTAAAAAATAGTGACATTTTGTTGGAAGCTGGTTACATTGTTCGCTAACATTTTTTAGTTGACTGAGCCGGTTGCCACGTTTTTCATTCGATACGCACACTCTCAATTACTGTAGTATAATAATAATTACATGGTAGCTGCCATGAAAACTCTGAGA
This sequence comes from Mycogona germanica, assembly GCA_034698785.1. Classification (NCBI taxonomy): domain Eukaryota; kingdom Metazoa; phylum Arthropoda; class Diplopoda; order Chordeumatida; family Chordeumatidae; genus Mycogona; species Mycogona germanica. Next base: position 11,231 of record JAQGBY010002726.1, on the reverse strand, counting down.
ATTGCTTTTAACGAGTCGAGCTGCGCACTTGAGTTTGACCCGAGGTGACCGCAGAGGGGTTGTTGAAAGTTAATACGCCACCAGGTTGTGCCGCGAGTGTCCCTGGTCGCGTCCAGGTGGCGTTCACGGAATGACTCATCGGTTACGTGAGACTGGTGCTCGAAATTTAGCGAATGTCACCTGGTGTTTATAATTATCCCGGACGAGCCCCGGTTTTTAGTACACCACTAAGCCCAGCTGCGCACATTTATATCAATATAGCCATAAAAATAGTGTCGCGCAAGGTCTGTGTGTTGAAAGTCCAACAGGTATTGGTGGATTGCACCAACGAAATGTCAGATATACTCGAGTAGAACCGTTAAGCTTGGTTTACACCGGAGAAGATTGTGCTCCGCTTCTCTGCGACCAACGCTCCTTCGATCTGTTGCTTTTACGCCAAACTGGAGCGATGGAAGTGCGTCATTCACACGTCGTTGTAATATTTGTCCAATAGATGGCGTGTCTGCACGTCAACTGAATGAAAGTATTTGTCAACAGAGGCGCTGATGCATAAAAACTAAGCGCTCTTGTTGTGCCATTGGCGCTGATGGAGAGCGGAGCGGAGCCGTGAGTGAGCGCACAGAAGGCGCTCAGTAAACGGATCCCTTCACAATAGGAGCATTTCTATTCGTAATGGGAGCGACAAACGCTCCATGGAGCCGCTCCTCGAAGCTCCCCTTTTTCGCTTTGCACGATTGTTTCGCTCCTATGCAACTAACCGGTGTAAACCTAGCTTAAGGGATCTAAATTGAGTTAAAGCCCAGAGCGCGTTGAATGAAAAGTGATTTTATGCAATAAACTGATTCGTTGCGTTCAATGAAATCGAAGTATTCGTTTAATCGAAAGTTAAAGAAAACGTAAGCGTTAAAAATCGGTTCTGAAGATCATGCGTAACATGTACAGTCAACTTGGACTACTACTGTACCTGCAGGGGGAAAAGAGAAATAATACTAGGGTGTCCTATAAAAAATGCTTCAAGATGGTATTATTTTTTGTTTGTAGCTAACGACTCGTTTGTACGCCGAATTAAAAACCAATAAACTCGGTAATAGTCGGTTGGGCTGAGGGCTCCAGAATCAAGATGCAGGTGCTGCCTTTTCAACGCAAATACTAGGCTTGGCCAACACGATGAAAATATTTGTGGTTTCAAATTAAGAATTTTCGGCTCTTGCTTTTGCACGACGGCCACGGACAGGATGAGAAATTTCTTGTACGACTTGACGTTCAAACGAGAACTTAAGATCAATTTGCCCAATTGGTTTTCGATTGATGAAGCGCCAGACCAGGAGGTCTCGAAGTCTTAAGATTCGAGTCAGGTGACTGAGCTCGTTTCGGGTGCACAGGGGTCGAACGTTCCCGAATTTTTTTCTACGGTGTCCACAGTCTAGACAGACTTCCATTTTCGTAGAAATGGCACATAAACCAGTAATTGCGACCGGACAGTGCCCACACCCCAAAGTCGCCGGTAGATGTCGCGTCGCTCGGTCAGTGCCCCCTGGCGGGGTGTTTGTTTACGCTCGTAAGTTGGTGGACTTTTTTCTCCCCTTCCAAAAAGGAATACAGCTGTGTATTGTGCGCGTTGGGGAAATGAAGGAGAGCTGATATTTGGGTGGCGCGTTATCTTCTCGAGCGACGCCGGTTTTATGACCACTGAGATATTATCTTCTCACGGCACGCCTCATTTTTTATATTTTTTTTTTTGGGGTGGTGGACTGTTGTGGGTGGAGCACCCATCCGACTGGACACAACACCATTCCTCAACAAGTACATTGCTCTGAATCGGCAGTCATGTTTGTAGAAATTTCTCATTTCCGAAAAAAAATCAGAGGGCTCGGTCGTGAATCGAACCCGCGATGGCGAACACACTCACCACTATTCTACACGAGATCCCTCAAAGACGTAAAGACCCTTAACAAATTAACAACGATTGGAGCGTCGGATTACTAGACCCATGATCACGGGTTCAATTCCAGACCAAGACTTCAGAAATTTGTCGGACGACAGATATTCCTAAGTTCACCTTCCTTGGAAATGAAATTGAAACCGAAGGACCCGTGTTTGTACGATATCAGACACACGTCAAATATCCCTACCAAGGTCTCTGGCCTAGCCTAGACAAAACTACCAGGTCACCCCTCTGGAAGATATTTTTTTTAGAACGAAATCGACTTCCTTAAGAAATAGTTCGACGACGATTCAACACATGAGATTCAGGAAACTCTCTGAGAAATAAATGTCATTCTGTTGGCTGAAACGTCGACTCTATGACTCGAGTAGTCAACAAAATGTAGAGGTCAAGTCGTAAAGGAAGCAAATGGTGCTTCGCCCAAACACATTTGAAGAAGCAGAAAAATGCAATTTCGTAAAAGAAAAGTGTGAAAAACGAGATTGTAGGGAAGGTCGTTGGAGGTTAAAAGTTTTCTTGGATAGTTTAGGCGTTGACCGCCGAGTTGACACTTACTTGGCAAATAACTCAAATAAAACACTCTAAAAAAAGTGTACACTCTGATAAATAACGAACACAATTTCCCGAATTCCATCTTAAATTCAAATAACATGTGAACGCGAAATCGTAAACTCAAACATTTTGCATCAACTTCCCTATTTAGTATTTACCCTCGTTACATTTTCCGTAATATCTTCGCTTTATCCCTAGGTGGCGCACATTTTTGCGGATGAGATTGGCGCCGCTAGGGGCGATCGCATATTGGCTCGCCGAATGTATGACGTCAGTAGCTCGAATCGGTGCATCTAATTAGCAATCCCCCTCCCCCCGTGACGGCCAGATAAAAGTACCTGAGCTGCAATCTTACCTTGATCGTGCGATGCCAATTGCATTTGCCTCTCGAGAGTACACTTCTAATTCTAGGTTGTTCCGTTGCCTTCATGCTAATTCCGTGTTTGGTTATGCCAAGAAAATTTCCAGAAGAAAATGAGATATTGAGTGGGTTGTCTGTCTGCACTTTCACTACTTGAAGTATTTTTTATCTTGCCAACTGAAATATTTCAGTTTTTTTTGCGAGTGCGTACAGACGCTGTAACACAATTTGGTGGGTGTAATTGCGTCAGAAAAAAATAACGCAAAACCTACCTTCATTTTCGATGTATGGAAGACTGGCAACCTCAATGCGGCCCCTGGCACTACAAGAGCGCCTATTATCTTAAAGAGTCGAGATATACGCTGTAACACCAAGACGTCTTAATTGAACATTGAAAGTTGTCACTAATTCTAAGACTTTTGTGTTTAAAACTCCTTGTGCATTGTTTAAAGACGCCTTATAAGAAATATTTATAAGACACCTTCAATGAAAAAAAAGTATTTTCTAAGACAACTAAGTGTCTTAGAAATCTTAGGAGAGTGTTAAAGTCTAAGAAGTCTTAAGAATAAAATGAATTCGTCCCAAAAGTCTTAGAATGCTCGCCAACATTTTAATTTAAGACTTCTCGATTTGCGGTGTACAAATAAAATTAAAAAAAAATACATTCATTAAGAAAGAAATCATAATATTAAATATTTTGCAATACAAATTGCGAAGTCATTCAATGTGTCATTTCTGCAAAATTTAAATAAATGTTTGTTTATGATGATGGAAATAACGTGAGGAAGGTGCATCGAACGAAATAAGAAAAACATTCAAGAAATTCCCACTCGTCTTTAAGGAGACGCTCGAAGATGCGTGTGCAGTCACCGATGACGCACTCGCGAATAGACGCGGATGCGGCCCCGGCCTTGTGGCGAGGTTGGCCAACCTCACCCTTGAAATTTAATCGTCTTTGGCCAACAAAGCAGGAATGCGCGCCTAAGTTTGTCTGTGAAAAAATGCACGCACGTAGTGATGACGACACGGAGCTGGGTTCACGACCCGTCTAACACTAGTCACGTTCAAAACTGGTGGTCAACATCATCATCATCATCATCAGCTGACGTCGTTTCTCAATTTGTTTTCGCTCACGCGCGTCACGATCGAACAACAACAGCGTCTGCCTTCCAGACACGTTTGACCAAAAGCCTGGACACATTGACCACTCTTGGTCGAGACGAGACAAGTCTGACCGAGACCGAGAACGAGTATCTTGGCTCTGGCATCTATGAGAATACACTGATATCCTGTGACTCCTGAGAACCTTTTTTCTCCCTCTGCTCTTGACCTTCAATAACCTCTTTGGTGCTGATCGTAATACTCAGGGGCAGGCTAGATAACTTAATAAAACCTAGTCTGTCCGGAGCATTGTGTGATTGCCTGGCAAAATGGGGCAGCAGCAACACACTCGCTCGCCACTAGAGGGCAGCACCAGAGGCCAGATCTGATCTACCTCACTCCGCTCCGTCAGTTCGAGACCTATTTTCCTTCTCGCCACAGATGTGATGTCAGTTAGTCTTGTCCAGAGGTCCCAGACTTAAGTTCTAGTAGACGAGACAAGATGGTTGAGCAGTGGTCATGGTTCCCCGAGAGCGGTCCAACCCAACGCCGCCTTCGTCATAAATGCGGATACAAAGCTAATTCGCTGGTGCGCTTTCATATTGACAAGAAAAGAATGAATGAACTCAGAATACAAGTCTGTATAAGAATATATACAACAACAAAAAAGTTATTCTGTCTGCGGGAAATATCAGAATACGGAATCGTGTGTCAAGTTTGCTAGAAAATATTGTAAATCAGAATCACCGAAATGTATCTTACACTATAAAAAAAATCTCAGCGGCACTTTTAAAAATTCAGATGATCAACTATCTTATAATCGATTATCTATAAACGATAAGGTCCATTTAAATCGTTTTTCTACCTGCACCTAGGAGTGGTCTCGAGAGAATAGTCTGAGATTTGGTGTGTTATTGTCCTATTGAGGATAATGTAGATAAAAGTGGGATGGGCGTGGGAATTGACTGATGACCAAATTATCCATAAATCGTGGAATTTGTTTCGCCAAACCTCAATTGAATTAGGAAATTTCGAATCAGACCACAATCTGTTTTAGTGCCGCTGTATATACGGAGTTACAAAGTACATGTACATGTATAATAAACATAATTCGCGTAAACGCGTGAATCCTACAAAATAGATTCACTGCGTATGTGTGTGGACATTCGAAATTTGACCATTATTATTCAACGTGTTCTATTGTTTATGATTCTGTTTTGTGTGTCAAATATATAGACGTGAATATATTGTTGCGCATTTCCGGTTTCCTGTCGGTCGCACGCCGAACAATCGAAATGTAAAATAACAAACGTCGATTGGTTGAATTTTACACCGCACTTGGCCAAATCGAATCGGACAAGAATAGTGGAAGCGCACACACGTCACCCCCAAATACGCATTCCGCACAGATACATTATTCAAACAGAACCGATTCATATTTTATCATTTTGGAAACGGATCTCGGAGGCAAACTCTACAAATGCTATTTCTTTGACAAGATACGTGTGACTTAATTCGCTACAGAATGTTTTATACGAGTACTAGGTGATAGGCCAAAGGACCCGGCTTCGTCCGGGATCATAAAACTGGGAAATAGATTCGCGATATGATTCGAATGGTGCCAAACTATCGATAGTTCACTAAAATAACTTAATGTTTGTTATTACCATGGCATTTTCAGCTGACCTTTCATCAAGTTTTGTGACGTAATCAGCATAACTCTTTCCTTTTACCCCCAACTCCATCCTAATTCAAACCTCCCGCCTCTCATGCACAATGCGGTCTCGACATGCTCGTCATTGTTACTCGTCGGCGTCCATAAACCCAGTGTTATCTTTGCTCGTTAAATTCATTTCTGATGAATGAATGCAACGACATAGACACTAAAAATAAGTTACAATGGCTTTAGACTTTGAGCAATACATCCAGTGTAAATTTCATGGCGCTACGTTACGCCGTTCGTGAGCTCTCGAATTTAATTACACACAGGAACGACCAACTTTGTTTAATATTTAACGATTGCGAATGTCTTCTTAATTTCCAGAGCCACAACCAATAAGAAAATGAAGGAGACAGTGGCCCTCGAGTTAAGTTTCGTCAACTCCAATCTACAATTACTGAAAGAGCAGCTGGCTGATTTAAACAGTTCGGTCGACGTCTACCAGAAGAGCGACAAGTAAGCTAATCAAATCAAGTAAGCTCAATGTCTCAATAGAGTTACTTCAGTAATCTCCAGTATATTAATATTTTTCTTTTGCAATTGTTCCAGTACATCCCTCGCGGTTCCCATGATTCCATTGGGTCTTAAGGAAACCAAGGACATCGACTTTAGTGAAGCTTTCAAAGTAAATTAAATTTAACACAACATCACGAGTGTATGTATTATTTTTTTTAATCATGTGTTACCATCTAACCACTTATTCTCTTTCCCAGGAAGTAATTCTGGGTCATTTTTACGATGATCCAACCAATTACGAAACAGCAATTTCCGAATTGGGGGATTTGCGTCAGGCAATTCGAACCCCGACGCGGGATCAGAACGGAACAGCCTTGCTCTATCGTTACTACAGCCACTTGTACTACATCGAACGGAGGTTCTTTCCGCCCGACAAAAACCCGGGAATATTTTTCGAATGGTAACTTAATATAAAAATAATTAATTCTAGTCTTGAACTCGCACATTTTGAAAATCATCCGAGTGCGATGGGCTAAAAAATGATCTATTGTTTCGCTTTTCCCAGGTACGACTCCCTGACAGGAGTGCCCAGTAACCAACGAACCATCGCCTTCGAAAAGGCCAGCGTCTTGTTCAACATCGCTGCACTCTACACTCAAATGGGCGCGAGACAGGTAAAAATCAATCGAGATTAGTAGTTTAAAATCATGGTGACGTCAGTATAGGCGTGTTGAAACGTGTCGGGCAAAACGTTTCAACAAATCTCATGGTGTGGCGGGAAAATGACTCGAGAAAAATAAGATATTTCAAGATTGGAGATGTTTGAGGAGATTGATTAAGGCGAATTTGTTGAGAATGCATTTGGGAGGTGGACAACTTGGCCAACAGGTACTGGACATGGTACAACATTAACTGGACCGCGTTTGTCGTTCGAATCTAGGATCGTACGTGCGGGGCCGGAATCGACGCATCAGTGGACGGCTTCCTGAGGGCAGCCAGCATGTTCCACTATATTCAGAATAATTTCAGCAACGCGCCCAGCATGGATCTGCGACCGGAAATGCTGAACATGTTCGTCAATTTGATGTTGGTGCGTACACATTTCATATGTTCTCTGCAGAAAACAAACTGAGAAGATGTCTAACTTCATAATCTGACCGATTATAAACAAATTTAACATTTGATTATTGACGATCTTTTTTATTATTATTAAATTATTGAACAACGTTGTTTCCATTTGTATATTTTTTCAAACAGGCCCAGGCGAGGGAATGCATTTTCGAGAAGCTTTCTTTAAGTCATCCAGAGCAGAAGAGCGTCGAAGCGTGTCTGGAAGCTGGTCAAGAGGCAGCACAGGTCAGTTCTACATTTTTCCAGGTCCAATTGACACCGGAATAAAGCATTTCATTAAGAGTTTCATGACCAATACATTTGTGTCCAACCAGGTGGCGGAAGCGTACAGTCAGGTGCATCAGTTCATCTCTGCTGTTCCAGTAAAAGATTACGTGCCCTATTCGTGGGTTTCACTAATGCTGGTCAAACGGGAACATTTCAAGGCTCTCTCCCATTATTATGTGGCCTTAGGACTTTTGGATTACACAGGTAAGAAACCGATGTTATCTGTGTGATATTGATATTCTGAAGTTATTTGTTGCTAGGCTACGGATTCATTAAAAAAATCTTATTGCTGTTTCTATATTTTCTTAGAAGATCTTACTCTAGTGGTGAAAGATATGCTCGACTGTATCCAAATAAATAATCACAACAAGACGATGATAATCGAAATCAAAGTGCCAAAGAACGCCGACGAGCGCTGTCTTCTAGGTAAGAAATTAAAATTTCATAATTTTTTTTAAAATAGATCAATTTCGCGAAGAAATTTATTAAAAAAATACTTGGTCGTTGCATTGTGTGATTGCTTGGCAACACGGGGCAGCAACAACACACTTACCCACCACCAGAGGGCTGCAACTGTCACATCCAATCCTCTCACTTTCGAGACCTCCTTTCCTCCCCGCCACTGGTGTGACGTCAGTGACGTCATTACCTGCTCGATACTCGCATTCACGAGAAAGGCAGCGCGTGGAGGAGCTGCTCTCGCACGAAATATTTCAGAGGTCTCGGTCGGGAATTGAACCCCGCGATTACGGCACCTCTTTAACGGCGTGTATTTAATTAACAATTCTCTATTTGAAATAGGAAAATCTCATCTGCGCGAAGCTCTACTATTACACGAAGAAAGTCTGAGAGTTCACAGGTTATGTCGCCAACTGAGAAGGATAGACTCGCTTCAAGACAAGCTGAGACTCGTTCATGACAGGTAGCTTATCTCTTGTTTAATTAATGACATGCACTAGTTTATGTCTTTCACAAATAAATTGTATTTAAATTTATGCACTGTTTTTTTTTTTAATAAAGGGCGCTGAACAAGTATGCAGACATCGAAGAGGAAGACGATTTTCAAGAAGTTCTGGATCCTCCTCTAATCCAAGGTAGTACACATTAACCTAGAGAGGCTTACTTTATCATTTCATTTTCAAATGCAATTCCTTTTTTGTTGATGTTAATTTGCTCGCACTCAAATTGTTTACTGATTCAAAGTTCTATAATCATATTCCATTGTTTAGCCTCCACAAAATTCCAACTCACGCTTACGCCACCGGATTTCGGCTCGCAGAAAGTAAAGGATCTATTCCACAACTTGGTATGTCAATAATCGACCTCAACCAACTTTTCTTTCACTTCGTGGTATCGATCGATCTGAATTGCCTAAAACATCGGTCACTCTACTTTCCAGGGCCCTATTGCCATATTCTCTGGACGACATCGCTGGACATCCCCGCGGACGGTCAGCTTGACCAAACAGAAGAAAGAGAACTACGGATTCAGTGTCCGCGGAGATTGTCCGGTCATCGTGGCCAACGTGGACTCGGGAAGTCTGGCGCAGGTACAGAGCTGTCAATTGTCTCTCGACACCAGTCTCGTATAATTAAAACCGGACAGAGGAATAAAACCAACAACGGATATCTTAATTTTGATGGCTGTTGTCGATTATGTCATTTCAGTTTGCCGGCATGAAGGAAGGCGACTTCATCGTGTCCATCGGAGACGTGGACACCAAGTGGTTCAAACATGACGAGGTGGTGGTCCTCATCAAGTCGTTCGACCACCACATTCAAATGAAGCTGGTCACACCAACAGATCACAACTACCTAAGGGTAAGTCTCACTTTACTTAGTTGTTGAGCCCACTGCAGAAAATGAAACATCCTCTAAGTGAAATTTACTTTTGCAGCCACTCGAGTACGCAGCCAGCAGTCCGACCAGCACTACCTGCTCCAGCAGTTCGGGCGTGAGCTCCTCCGGCAGTCAGGCGGAACGGATCAGTCCGACCGGAAGTATGGCCAGCTCCAAAAGCGGCCTGAGCCAAAAGAAGCTCACCTGGAACCCGTTCAGGCGGGCGGCGCTCGGACACAGCAAAACCAAACTGGACACGCCGCATCAACCGTTCACCACAGTTCCATCCCGATAGGAAAAAAACGGGCCACATCGATTACTGATGGACATCGATTAATGAGTGACCTCCGTGACCTTCAACTGGTCGGAAGACGATCGGGAAAAAGAAATGAAACTAAATTTTGTTGTTGTTTGTAAATACGCAGTGCGGTGTGATGTACAGGAAGAGTTGTTGAATTATATTTTTAAACCATCGTGACATCGAAATCCACATCCGGATTGTGACCGGAAGTGGCTATTTTTGCTATTATTAAACGAGATCGTATTCAAGCGCTTGAATCACTTAACTAGCATTTGAGGGAAATAGCAATGAAATAATAGAAATATTGACAACGAATTTTTATATATCTGATGATAATGTGATATTTGCGTGGAATCGATTCTTATAAATATATTTTTTTTGCGCGCGTCACAATATTCGTTTTAAAGGCAAGATTATTGAAAAAACAGTTTCGTTGCCAATTCACAAAATCCAAGTTGGTGTTTTCATTTTAAAATTCTCATTTTTCTACTGATATTTCAGTTTCACATTCAGACTAGTTGACACCTTCGTTAAATAAATTTAAGGCTTATTACTCGTATTTATGAAAACACGTTACTCTAATATACGATGCACTTTTTTTTAATGTAAATATTGCAGAAAACAAATATCTTTTAATTACTCCAACCCACATTCCCAGAATAATTTGACTTTGCACGAGTGATTCACACCAAATAGTATAAATTAAATGTAGTTTTAATAAGATTGTCTCGTACCTGGTATATATATATATAACTCTCAAAATGTCCTTCCATAAAAATAAAAATATAATAAATTTTAATCGGAATCAATATTTGGGCAACGGCAATATTCTTTGTTAAATTACCACTTCAAAATAAAACCTAGTCTGACCGGAAGATGCATTGTGTGATTGCCTGGCCACACGGAGGGCAACACCTATTAGAGATCCATTCCCACCCCCCTCACTCCGCTACGTCGGTTCGAGACCACTTTTCCTCCTCGTCATAGGTGTGACGTCAGCACCTTCTCGATACTCGCATTCCCGAGAATGAAGGGGCAGGTGGAGGAATTTCTCCACCGGGAATTGAACCCATGATCACGACACCTCCCCCCAGCTGCCTGTCGCAGTACAACGAACATGTTAAATAGTGAACATATTATATATTTCCGTGCATCTGGTCAGAGTGGCAGAGGTCATCCGAAGGTCAAAATTAAATTAGAAATAGCAAGGAAATAATGTATATTCACCAAATTGTGTACACGTCATACCTGTGCTTATCAATTTGCCTAGTCTTTGGGTACTTTTTTGCTTGACAGACATTAATAATATTATATTTATGATCCTACGCTGGTTTTTTTTAATCAGTCCTAACTGCACCTGTCGGCAGCAACTCGAACTACTAGCCTTTTTAAAGAAACGAAAATGTTGGGATAATTGTTGATATTGTTTTGTATATTTATTTGATCAGAGATTGTGCTTCGCTTTATTAATCTATCCCGTTCCATACGCCTTGCCCTGCCTACCTTCGCCTTATCTTACTTTGTGAGTGGGGGGGGGGGGGGGGGGGGGGGGGGGGGGG
>JAQGBY010002725.1:0-21756 GCA_034698785.1 Mycogona germanica | reverse complement strand
AAGCTGGAGGTGTTCGGCAGATACACTGTATAGTAAGGGTTTGCTGCGCAATATGTGCCAGACTATTGGAATACATACGCCCCCATGAGAAAACCCCTCTACGAAATATTCGCAATCACATGTGCCTTCGAGAACTGCAATCCGTTTCCCGCTTCCGTCCCTCTCTTCCGTTCCTCCCTTTTTCTTTCCCTCGGCACCGACGAAGCTTTACCATCCGGGGGAATTGAATTAGAAAAACGGTGGCGGCCGATATTGCGTTAGCCGGTATTTGCGTGAACTCCCGGCGATGTTTATTGTTTCTGCAATTTTGGCAATTTCGGCTTCTTCGCTTGCTTTTGCGCTCTTTTTTTTCTTTTCTCTTTCTCTCTCTGTCTCAGGCACCAGAATTTTGCCCATTTTATTGGTTCCAAGTATTGGAAAATAATTCGGAATAAGAATTATGCAGCATTGCCGTACAAACGGGTATTTATTTTCGAATCGTCTTCACACTAGTTTTTTTTTTCATAGACTGGCGCAGAGATCACGATTTTGAAGTTCAAAACTTGTACAATTGATCTCGACAGGGTATGGCAGATTTCAACAAAATAGAAACAATATCCATGTTGGATTGACAAGTGATCATTGACACCGAACGCTTAGTGAATCTGAGCTGAAAATAGACACCACAATTTTTTTTTAGCGAAATGCAGTTTTTGGCCGACAGCCACTGTCTTCTCTGGTTTCACGCTACCGTCGAGCAAGAGGCGTCAGTGTCAATTATTTGACTTTCAAATGTGTGCTAATATTTCGTTAGTCGACGGAGAGAGTTTCAAGAGAGAGGGTCCTTGTATTCCAGATTCGTGGGCGGTAAAGAATCGGGGCATAACTGCTCGATAAAATCGCCTCGTTTTCCGTGTTTGAATATCGACTTTTCTGTTTGGCCATTAGAAGCTCTCAAGTGGCGCGCGCGCGCTCTCTCAGGCGCTCATTTGAAATTCACACGATGGCGTTCGGTCCAGATTTAGTTTGTGGCCACCGGTCCAACATGAATATTGCATGCAGGCGTTTGTGCTCTTTCCCCCAACCACCCACCCAACACACACACTCAAGTTCACTTCACTTCAGTGATTCAAAAAAAAAGTTTACCTTGGACGTTGTACAAGAGCTCGTCGGACTACGATTTCGTGTGTGCCTCTCTCGTCAGAACCGAAAAAGTATGGATCAGATTCCTGGGAACATGTGTACAATTGACGGCTCGTTAATTAGTGACGCTGGGGCCTGGCTCTTATTATCCACATTTTTTAATAAGAATTTTTATTACATATCCCTTACATTTTGTTCTACGATTTGTATTCTCAAAATACTAGAATGCTATTACAATAACATGTGCATTAACAAGCATATTATATAGCATTAAATTAAATGTAGTAAATTCAGCGGAACGGCAATCATGTCGAATCATGACAATCGCACATTTTTACATTTACCAATTCAAAATTTAAATTTCGCCACTCCGTTCATCGATCATAATGGTTTTTTAATCGATTGTTCTAAGAATTCAGAACGCTAGTTGGATACGTCGATCAGATAGTTAAAGCAGCTCATGATTTATTATTATACTAACTACCGCCTTTGTGCGAGGTGTTAGTGAAACATTTTGTACGCAAACTGTCGTCACCTTACGTTTTACGAATAAGTTGTCGTCAGTCATAGCAGGAATCGCAATTAATGGGGTTAAAAAGCATGGCGGCCTAGCCAAGCAAGCAAATTGCGCGTGGCGCGCTTTGAGGAAGCCAGTCGACAATGCGTCCCCGCGGAAACCTCATGAAATATAACCTGATCTCTCCTCCCCCTTCTTTCCCACCCAGGTCTTCCGCCACATTTAACCAATTCAGATAAACGTCGTACTAGTTAATCGATGGTGGGTTGGCCCTGTGTGTGTGCTCTGACGCGGCTCGCGTCGACAAACCTTTTGTTGGAGACTTTTTGTGATGCCAAGAGAGCCGGCACACAGATGGGGTTCATAGATAGAAATGTCACGGGTTGGGTTTTCTTTTTAAAAATATCGACCTGCGTTAGTCGTCGATTGTGCTCGGGTTTTCCATCGATTGGCGGATCGGACATCTACAGTGTAGTTCGGGCCAGGTAATTTTATTGTTCGCTGACCCGAACGGTAGATGAAGGTGTACAATCGTATTTCATCATCCACGTTGTTTTTAATTTTGAAGTTCAGTTGATTTTTAAAAAATACCGTATATTCTGTATTTTTTTAACCTCACCGTTACATAAAAAATATGTAGTATTCGAAAAGCAATGTCACCACGTAGATATATAGTTAACCTGTCGCAACCTTTATTTAGTCCGATTGTTCTCCATTTATAATTAGTTGTATATCCAAACTATTCACTAAATTTACGATATGCTAAAATATCAAACAATCTGCTCAACCTTGAGAAATACCATGCATGCGCTGAAAATATCGATTTACTAATATCATTTATCTCTTTATTCAATTTTTTAAATTTTAATATTACCATTCACTCATCATTGATTTTCATAATTTTTGTGATCAAATTTGGTGTTTTTTCATAGCCATTGTTAGTTTCGAGAACGTTTAAGATTTTTTTGTCGGCTTTCTTAGAAAAAAATTATCCTTCGTTGCCAACAATGGTTGGTGTGTATCTGTGTATGGTAATGACGTTGAAATAATTTATAATCTGAAATTATCCATCTTTTGGCAAGCTCATGGGTCGTCGGTGATAGAAGAGTGTGGGTTAAGTGATCTCGGGTCCTTAGTTGCCATCTGCTTTTCATCGATGATAAATCGCGACGTGGTATGTGTTTAGCGGGTTGCGTTGTGGGTGGGGTAGCGATGAAAAAGGTGGTTAGGCATGTGCTCGCTTCCCTGAGTTTTTTGTTGTTCAGTGACGCCACGCTCTTTTTTTTTTGCTCTCGCCTTTGAAAAAGCATATTAGGGCATTTTTTTATTCTCTGCGTTGTGAATAGACCTGGATGAATTTGAGATTGAATGTCTGCCGCAGATAAAAAAATCACACGTTCATTCGCGATTCGATGTCACTTGTCTTTGTCGTTGGCTTTTCTATCGTTCGTTCGCCCTCATTCATTCGTAACCTCCATGTGCTTTCGGTTTTGCTATTTATTTCCCAATGATCGAATTTGAATAACGTTACATGCAGCAAACCTGTATTTCTCTGTTTATTAGATTTTTTTAAATCACCAACTGTGTGATTTTCAATTTTTAACATTTCGTTCACGCTGCGTCACCTGAAAACTAACTTATGTTTAATTTTGAACAAATATTTTTCTAAGAATTAAAAGTCAAAATAACGTGATAAAATTTATATCTGTATCTAATCAGAAATCTATGATATTTCGCTTTAAGTTGTTCAACATATCAGCATGATTCAGATAAAGACTGTTTAACTGTGTGGCTGAGCTCTTAGTGATCTTTCTGATTTCTTAAAAAACATCGTCATTTTTAAATGGTCCATGGTTTTTTTACTTTCAATTCCAATTTTTTTAATACGTACCTTTTTTATTAAAGATCTTTTAAACGTAATTTAGAAATTAAATATATAATTATCATATAATAGTAATTATGTTAAAAGTCTCATATGGATGAGTTTCGTTGGCGAATTAATACAGTTAAAAGGTACGCCTGATGATATTTAGATTGCTTTTATTTTGATCACATTTTTTTTTTTTTTTTTTTTTTAATCTTTATAGAGTATGTCTGTAAATTTTAGTCGTTACCTTTTTGGCGCACAGTTCATTAAACCAACGGACGTCACATTTCTTGATCCCGAAGCGACTGTCGGTCATCAATTTACCAATCGTTCACTTTGAAATTACCTTCCCCCATTAGGCGCGCATCTGTCGTTTAGTCGTGCCGACGTCGAACGGCGGCAAATGGGACTGGGGCACACGGGGTCTCGCCTGCCTGCCCATCAGTTAAGCCCTAATGTGCTCTGCCTGCAGTTGAAGTAGTCTTAATTTCGCCTCAATTGATGGCGAGGCAAATGGGATTTTCTGCACGCACCGTCGCAAAATCGGTGACGCCGCCGCGCTACCGAAAACGCCAGGCACCGTCGCAATAAACTGGCGTTTGCTTTCTACAGACTTTCCATTATTTTAGACGTTTTTGATGATTTCAAGTTTTTTTTTCTCCGCTCCTATATACTAGTACATTCTACCTTTACGGCGCTTCATTTTGGTCTTTTTTTCTTCGCTCTGTCGCTCTCGAACTGCTTCTTCCACTCGGCGAAAGAAGTCTCTCGCAGCAGCTGTGATGCGCCCATTTGATGATTATTGGAAACGAGTTTAGCGTGTGACGGCGAGATTCTGTCGCTGAAGAGGGTGAAGGGAGGGATTGGGAGGGAGGATTACTCTTCAGTATGTAGGGACCGAACTCTCTTCTATGACAAACTTTTATTTTAAAAAGAGCAATTGTTTCCATAAAGCCGATGTTTAATGAAACCTCAGGTTTATGGAAAAATTAATAAGTGATTTTAAGAAGAGGTGGGAATGCCATCTTCAGAATAGTCTGTCTTTCTAGAGTTAAAATCTGCAATTAAAATAATTGATAAATATATTTATAAACTATAGTTTAAGAGCAGTACGATCGATTCTGTGTCTCCTCTCGGTGCTTTTTGTTACGTTGATTTTTTAACGATATGACAGATTTACCCTGTGGCGATGGCATACCGTCGGGTGAGCGGTGCTGTGATTGGTTCACTATAAAATTGGGATTGGAATGCACTCAACCGTGTTCGACATATCAACCACTTCTCTACCGTATCTTCCTGAGACGTCGCCTTCTCATGGATGCGTTAAACGCTCCTCAAGAGAAAAAAAAAACAATTAGTCATTAGACTCTGCAATTTAGTTGGCGAGGACTCCACCGATTACCAGACATTGGACGCTCGCTTTTATAATCTGTATTTTATTCATGATCATTTGTTGCATTTTGGACTGTCGAGTAACTTATCTTGGTTTAGTGACATTAGTGACTCGGATTAGTCGACATAACGTCACTCAAACTGTATGGTAGATAACGTTTTTCCTGTTTCTGTTAAATCAAGTTGGGTAACTAATTCGCTACACGATTGTTATGTTCCTACCCTGATCTTCTGGGCACATATCGTCGTCAGTTCCCCCTGATTGAATAAGTGAATGTTCGCCCCGGAAATCGAATCCGGATCCGTTGCACCAGAGGCGCCAGTCTTCCAACCAACTGACGTTTGTCTCTGCTTGGAAATATGACCGCCAATTGTGACCTCAATTTGTCAGGAAAAGTGGTGTTTTTCGAATGCAACTTTTTCTTTCAGAAGCTTCAATTTTGGAGCCATGTGTTCGTAGATAAGTAATTCCAGGAAACATGACTGACCCGCGTCAACGTTGGTCTCAGAAGGACAGAGCGAGTCAGTCGTCGCCAACCTTTGCGCCATCGACTCCAGTGATTCTTCATTCCCGACCATCGTTAGTTCGGTGTTATCTGGTGATTTACTGAGCACCGCTGCCCATGTCATCACGTGTTTGTGCGACGAGAGCAGTTAATAAGGGCCATTTCCCAGAAAACAAGATTTGCTCGTAAGCCGGTCATCAAGTTGCAGCTGGTCGCAATTTCGGCGACCAATTGGAGACGCTACCTTGGCAACGTCTCTCTTCATCCCTGGCACAACGCTTAAAACCGGCCGACCGCTATTCAGAACTACGCAGAACGACTCTCGAATATGATATAACTTTTATCAGAATCCTTGGCAACAGCGTGTGAGGTCTGTCATTGGCCCCTACTGCACTTTATCGCCGTTTCTTACTGACGCTATTCACTATACAGCGTAACCGTGTTTACTTTGCAGTATACGGTTTGACCCTGAGCAAAGAGTTAATGTCGCAATATTTCGTCACCATTCTCGGTATTACAGTGTTGTTCAAAAGTTGTAATTCTGGCAAAGCTGTGGCCCGAATTACTCTGTATTCAGAGCCTCTCTCCGCTTTGCCAAACAGCGAAACACCCTGACGTAAGGTTAACCTGCAAAGCGCTGATGCCTTGTGTGAGTGCCTCACACGGGGCAGCGTTACGCAGGTTAAAAAGCGCCTCGAAAATCAAAATTCATAAAAATGTACACAACACAATATTTATTTATAACATTTCCTCAACATGTATGCATCTAAGTTATCGTTCTCTTTTGGCATCTCGATGAATTAGTTGCTTCTTAGCATTAGTGCCTCCAATTTCCTGGTCAGCTGACCCTGTTTTATTTTACTTTCCTAGATGACTGCGGTGATCATTTACAGATTCGCTGCGCAGTTGACTGTACGGTTATGACGGCATGTCTGAGGCAGTGGACACTTGAAACAACCGAGTTAAGATACTCGAGAAATAGTGCTCAATTAATTTGCGACGAGTTGTTGGGGAGGCGTTTTTTGTGCTGGCTGCTGGTGCTCTTCTTCTCTTTGCCGTTATTATGTTGTTATGCCGGCGAAATTATCTTTCGACCTATTAGGCGATGCAATTGAAGTTCCAGGGGAGAGTTGGGTCGGGCATGAGAATGTCCCGCACCTCCGCCGTTAGGCATCCACGATGAACGTTTTTTTTATTATTTCTCGAATGAGTGCTCGCGTGTACATTATTATATCCGTGGCTCCCCCTATGCACTAAAATTTGGATGGGGAAGGGGGGTCATTTTTCTGAGGCACATACGTTTATGCAAAACAGACGATGGTAATTTATGAATCGCATTAGCAGTAGTCGGCCCCTCTGAGGCGGTACAACTTAATTTGCTTAAACAGCAACTTAGCCGTTAGGTAACACGAGCACTTTTGTGTTGGCACGCATTAAGGCTTAGTCTCTCTCTCTCTTTCCCTCTCTTAAAGACAATGTCTGCCTATTCGTACCCTTGCTGCGCGTAGGGGTTATGTAATTCACATTAAATGCATCTTTTATTACTCTTGACGCTTTTATGGAACAGTGTTTTCTAAGCTGCTAGTGTGTAACAATTATCTATCGGTGGGCAATTAGTGCGTTTTTCAAAAAGATTTTTCGGAATTTTGCATCATGGGATGGAAAAGCATCGAGTCATCAGTGACTGAGGGCAAATGCTAGGCTGGTAAAAATACATTGGTTATGTTTAAAATATTTAAATGTGTTGGTCGGTCTGGTTGTGAGTCTCATCAATTTGAAATTATAAGTTCGTTTCGAGTGAAGCTTCAGTAGCGGCGACAATTAATTACAACTAAATGACATGTTATTATTACTATTAATAATGGAATGAATTACAATGAATTACAATTAACTATGAAAATAATTACAATTGCATGGCCAGAGGGCAGTCTTTTCTTGTGCCGATGAACTGATTCTAACATTAACTTTGTATACTAACATCTACGTTCATCGTTTAATTCACCATTTCTTCATTAGAGGATATCAGAATAGGAATGCGATTTTCTATGCCTTCGATGGACTAATTTGCGCATCCATTGACTGCGTTTGCAACTTCGTCTATAGTCAATCGTCACAGTGGCTACACTGAAGGGAAATAAAAAAAAATAGTTTGTCATTCCGTCAAAGCATAACCAGCTACAACCTAACTCAATCGGGTGACGATATTTTGGTAGATTCTGTTTCACTAACGGCGAACGACTTCGATAACGACTTCGCTAGGAAATGAGATACGGTTGCCGACAAATGCATCAGACTCTCATGACCAGACCAGCACTTGTCAAGATAAGAATTCGATATTATATTTCTTTTTATTTTGTCTCCGTCACATCTTTTGCCTGTTGCCCGTTTGTGTTCTCTTATTCTCTTGCACGCCTCTTTGTTGGGGATTGTTTTTTCCCCTGTCTTGTTTCGGGCTAGTCAAGCTCTTTTTTTTGTCTCCTCTCTTGTATCTTCGATTTTCTCCAGGATCAGTTTCCTCCAATCAGTTTTCCTCCGCTTTCGCTGAGACGCAATTTCGCCCACTCTTCCAATCACGATAACCAAAGAAATAGGAGAAGTAAATACAAGGCGGCATTACGATTCCATTTGCAGAAAAATAGGCGATCGTTACAGGATAACCACGCAATGCTTTCTTAAGTCCATCGAATTCTGATTAATTCTAATCCTAGTGATCAAAAGCGTTTCCATTTGATCTCATAAGAAGCTAGCACCATTTTGTTCTCCAACAAGTCGCGTTGGTTCGATTTTGCATTTCCATACTTTAGTGCAGTTCTTTGATCCGGCTAGACGTGTTCTCTGATTGGTCCTTTCTCTCGATACGCTAGATAAAATCTCTCGTTTTTTTCGTTTTCATTTTTCCTCGCTCTTTTAAATAGGGCGGATTCCGGTATCGAAGCCTCGTTTGCAAAACATAAAAAAGCGAGGAACGAAAACTAGATCAAAGGCTTTTGGTGAATGTAATAGCGAAACGGATTGCGGACTAATGAAATGTAGATTTATGACTTTTTTGTTTGTCAACTGCCTAAATTCGATTTAAATGTGAGGCGATGCGCAGTCGTCGTTTGCCAACGTCTTCATTCCCTGATTTTTTTTTCTGGTCCTTTTCGGGTAATTTATATGCGTTGATTCAATTCTTATCAGGCAAAAGGTTTGGGCTTTTGGCACCGGCCCATCTCATCAGCGTCAAGCTTTTAGGCATTGACAACTTGTTTTGGAAACGTCGAAGTGATACAGACCAGACTGACACTTGTCAACGACAGAAACGTTGTCGAAGGCTTTCGGCTAATGGATCTGTTGAAATATCTTTTACCAGAATTTAATCGGAAATTTATAGACAAACATGAATTTTGTTATCTTTGTCACCACCATTCCTCTTATATAACTGTCTATACCTAATTTGGTAATTGATTTTTAATTAATTTGAACGCCGGATCCCTGACACTGGGTCGGAAATCCAGGGATCCGGCGTTCAACTCCCGGTCTGCACGAATTTTTCGCAATTACCAGTTCTAATTAAAATAATAGTAAAATATTAGTATAAAAGCGAGCTCGCCACTCGGTTCGTCTCCTTCATTCGGCCTGTCCCGAATTCACCATTTAATATATATATCATCCAGACGTTTTAACTAAAACCCCTCATGAATCAACTCAGTGTTCCGCAATTTCAAGCTATATTTTCTCACAACATCGACATCACATGCATTTAGATTTTTTTGCTGGTTCGTTTAGGATGGAAACGAATTTTGTTTGCAGGTGTCATCCATTCGAATAGCTTGAGGAGGTTGACGCAATTTGCCAGTTCCAAACGTTTCAAACGTGCGCTCGTATTGGGGGTGAGGCGTTCATTTGAAAGTGATGCTCCAGCGAAAGAAGAAAAAAAATGGCTGGATAAAAATTCGTCGTGACAAGCTCTATATTCCGACATGTTCCGCAGTCTTTTGTTTCTGTCGTAAATCGGATGTGATGCAGTTGTTCGAATTCCGTTTCCTCTTCCGCCATTCGAGCACGGAGTTCCTGAGTACTTGTTTTCGTTTTGTCGGTGGTTGGCCCCTGCAAGTCACTGCCACCATCGCCTCTGGGCACGTAAATACCATCCGCCAAAACTTCAGTACTGGATCTGGATCCACCCGCAATGGCAGAGACCGCACCACCAAAGAATGAAAAAAACGCAAAAAATGGTGAAAGAAAAATCCCGCCAATTATGGAAATGATTCTCCTTCCTACGATTTTTTTTCTGCGGCCTCTTTCCTATTATAAGCGGAAAGAGTCTCTCGACTATCTCGCTTGGATCGAATGCGGGATCGATAGAGGGGTTGAATGAAATATTCTCTTGCATATGCATGCGCGGATAGATGTATCCGGCGTGTGGCCTGCCACTGATATCGTATAATCGGCCGACGCCCGTTCTATCATTTTAGCTCATTTTAGCTGCCGTTCGAACGGTAACAAATTGGCGGAATCGGCGTTTTTTTTACTCGCAACTCTCTTCACTATCCTCCTCTCCCGCTCCTTCAGCTACAACCTCGATCTTTCCTGGCCGTCTTATTTTGTCACCGATTCATCTTCCGACCTCCACCTTCACCCCACCCTCAACCTCTCTTATTTCCGTCTTATTTCACGTCTTCCCGGCAGAGAGAGAGAGAGAGAGAGAGAGATCTTGCTCATTTGCAAGAGCGCAAAAAAAATACGCGCTCTCAACTGCTGCCTAGTTGAACTCTACGGTTGAAACCTCTAGTGGTAGACGATGACAATCATATTTACGCTTGGAATTCAATTATTGAACTTGATGACCTAATTCATTGATTTCCGGCGTGGTTCGTGCTTCTGATAGGCTGGCTTCAAATCAAAAAAAGTTATTTCAAAATTTATCGCGAATGCATCCATATGTAATTGATTACTTAGAGAGACCCTTTTTACGATTGTTGATTGAAATTAAAAATACTAGAGTGATTGGTGATTACTGGATGGAAATAATAGTTCGGCGACGAGGATGTTGATAATGTGAGCCTAAACACCAAGAGGGGTTCAGAAAATTCTGTAGTGCAGTGACTACAGCTTATTTATATTTTTTTTAAATAAAGAAAGTGTTTATTTACTCCTTCATATATTAAAAATAAATTATTTCCTTTCTGAATAATTGCATTTGTGTTTCACAAGCAAACAAAATATATACTGTATATAATTTGTACGTTTGTAATTAACAGGTATTATTGAATATATAGAAGAAGGAAAAATAGTTCTGGGAACGGTACTCGAATTTTAATAAATTAAATTACATTTAAATGCATTCGGCGTATTGGTTTTCGGTTAGGGTGGATTATAAAGATGATCCCGTAAGTGGGCTACATGAAGACTCTCAAATAAATTACTAGAATAACTAACCGTAATATTTTTAGAAAATAATACAAGATTGCGTTGTTATCGATCGCAAAACACATAATGATGCTCTTCGTCAATTGCTTCATTCAAGTTTGACTCAAAATACAAACAGATCTGGGAGCGTGATGAACTTTAGACAGCCATCATCTAGATTTATCGGGAGCAATATCGGTGTCGAGAGTTTCTGAATTTTTTTCGATACTTGTTATCCAGAAGGTGAAGAAGGAGTAGGAGAGTAACGTGACTGGAATGTTCGACCTAAACATTTGGACGACGGTACTGTACGTGGGTGCATCGGGGTTGGCGGTATTCAACCTCGTCGCTACGGTTTTCGTTGACGTATTATGTGCTCAGCGTGGCCGACTCGACTAAAATATGTGACTGGTGCCCGCCGTACGCAGTAATTGATCGGCCGTTACAGTGATGGATGTTTCCATCGGCGTCGGCTGCAGCTCACCCGCCCCCTCTCTCACTCTCACCGCGCCGGAAGAGTGAGGCTGGGACTTTTTCTCTCGTCTCTAATTGGTTTATTACTGCTAAAGGGAAGACGTCGAATCATCACACGCTCGACTTGTGCCAGCAAGCGCGTGTTCCCCGCCGTTATGCAGGCCAACCTATGTAAATGCTCCCAGGTCCGTAGTCATCTTTGCAACACACCTACACACTGCTAGTGGGATTGCCTTACCGTTGGATCGATGACGCGCTCCTCAAATGCCATATATTGCCATGTTCATCTATTAACAAATCCCAATCCATTCACTATCTTGATTTACTCCTGATCCCTTTCTCGCAACTTGACAACAAAATTAAAAAAGCTTGTCGTTTAATCTTCGGGAGTACATGCATGCACAACGTCTTCCTATTTTGGTGAACATTTCTTTTGAAACACAAAGGGTGTTTTGAAACACCCTTCTGGCGTGAAGACGCCATCCTCGGCGATTGTTGGAACCAACTGTATGATTTGGTAAGGCACCACAAGCTGCTCTGTGCATTATTACACAGTATAAGGGTACCATTTAAGGTTAGGTTTGTTTGATTAATGGAGACTATGGCTGTTGACTGTGAGACTTTTACTTTCACGTATTTCAATGGTTGCTCTGTATCGCCTTGCGTACCTCAGCTGCCAATATGCGCTTGGGTTAACGTTTCTTTCGCCGAATTGTGACCACTCCTTATTTGTTGGGTGGGTGGACGCGGGCGAGGGGGTGGGGGTGGTGAGATTCGTGTAGTTTGATGTCGTCTGATGCGAACCCATGATTGGGTCTGTATTTGCGCTCCTCCCTATCCCGGTCGTGTTTCGTGATTGCCGAACACCTTTTTTTCTTCTTGGCCCAACACCCGATAAGACGTTTCCGGTGTGCTCGCGCGCGCTCCAGTCGTTGGTCGTGATTAAGGGCAAGCGCGTTCACCTGTGTTATCGGAGCTATTAACCTTGGACTTGGTTCGGTCCGAGCTCGTATAGCTCCCGCTCTGTGGGTATGAGGTGGTGGTGGTGGTGGGGGAGGGAGGAAGATGGATATACTCGTATATATATATATATATATATATATATATATATATATATAGCCCTGAGCACTAACGCGCTGGTCGCTCGTAGCTCGTAGTCCTGATGCCGGCCGGTTGAACCGACACACTCTTTGGTGCAGCGGCTTCCAAACAGTGGTTGGACAAAAAACTCTCCTTGCGCACCTTTTTCGTGTTGTTTTTTTAAAAATCTCTTTTAATCATTGATATTGAGGTCGGTGCACTCTGTAAACGAGTGTATGGAGTTGTCAAGTGATTTATCATCGTTGTTATGACTGACGGCGTCACCGAGAAACCTAGGTTGCAATCATTTCTCGGCACTCCGCACTCTGATGGCCAATGGACTTGCCATCATCAGCTATATCAGTACACGCAGTCGTGGTGACTGGGTAGCTGAACTAAGAAATGCGTTTCGGTTCGCACTCCGGGGCACAATTGTCCGCTTCTCGTCTGCCTTTCTCAAGCAACATGTGCATTGTGTGATTGCCAACATTTGGGCGCAAGCGAGTTGCCACCTGGTTTGGGGTCCACCGCTAACGAGATGTGGATGCGTGGTGCGTGGCCGTGATGTTGCTTGGTGAGCGAGCGAGCGCGCGTCAAGTCTAATCTAAGAGGTGGACGCAAAACGTTAAACGGACGACCGACTTTATCCGCTCCGTGATTGGTTCTGTTCGACCAGCGCTGTCGCCCGCTTTTTCCCCGGCGGAGATTTATGCGCTGATGGGAAAGGAACAACTCCTTCGTTCGTCGTCGTCCACATCCACCCCCACACCACCCCTCCCCTGCGCACTTCGACAGCTCCCAACCGATGCGGTTCACGGTGCTAGAAACCCTTTAGCGAGCACACCCGCCACCTCCTCCGGCAACTATGTCTGACGTCGATCTGGTTAATGGCCGACCGTATAATACTAAACCGATAGATAAGACGTCATGTTTTTCCATCGGTTTCGCCTTATATACATGCGCACGCGATACTCGCCCTAAATGGAGTGACGTCCGCACAACCGGCTGGCAAATCCAAGTTGAACTGTTGGGAACGGGAACGCGCATAAAATTATGGCGACAATTCCATTAAACAATTAATTCAAAATCTATTTTTTAATGAATGGATGGGGGAGGAGATAACTCGATCTTCTGAATGCAATGTACGACTCGTCGTAGCCCAGTTGGTTTAGCGACTGACTGTGGCTTCGGCGGTCCCGGGTTCGATTCCCGGCGCGGTCTCTTGAAAATTTCGATCCCGGGGTACTGGTTGTTCCCCTCGCAAAGTGCCTAAGCACCATGAGGGGGACGTAACGCCTGTAGTGCGGCTGACAACAGTTGATTGGAAACAAAAAACAATGTGGAGAGCCGATTATTGTTGCGTGTGTTTTTTTTGTCAATCTGAACTATTTCAAAACATATTTTTAATTTTGTTCTTGGTGTTCTGTAAACGGTTCGGCTCGGGTTGGAGCGGTTCAGTGTGGCAACGTCACTACTTGGCTCCCCCGCGGGGTGGTATGTCTGTCGTGTAGACGGTGTTTCTGTGTTGCGGTCTTATCGGCGCAGCGTCCTGACAGGAGGCTAATTAATGAGCTGGTACAAACGATTGTTTAGTCAATAAGTTTGCGCGCGCGCTCCCGTCTAATGGGTCCTGCAGTGCTTTACCCGTTGGGAACTATAATAGCTTCGTCTCGTTATCGTGTGGTCCATCATACATCTTCCCCCGTCCCCCCGCAACAGACGAGAGAGCCCCAGCAGACGTGGCCTCCCCATAGGCAGACACATTGTCAGGTGACACGCCGAGCGAAACATGTTTCGCACCTGATCATGATATTTTAATTGACATTTTTAGGGCGGCTCGTCTCCGTGCTCAGCGCATTTCTGAAATAAAAACATCTGACACTTCTGAAACACATTAATCAGGGGTCCCAACGCTTCTAATTTTATTTTAAAAAAAAATACTGATCTTATTTCTTTTAACAGTAAAAATATTTTTGAGTTTGATTGAAACTAAATGTACTCGCATATTGCGATTTTAATTTTTTTCTTCTAAATTGCTGATACTCAATGATAATGGCTTCTCGCACTACCTGAGCCTCAGAATTCATAATTCCTGATTTTCCTTTAACAAGTCAAAGAGTTTATTGAAGTATTAAATTATAACGAATACCTGGAAGATATTTTATTTTGTTTGCTAAGAAAATTGATGTGTAAGAACTTCCGGAGAATGGTTGAGTTGTCCTCTTTTAAGATCACGTATTAAATTAGCATACGAGCTCGTACAGCCACTATGTTAACAAATGGTATCCTCATCCAATTGTCATTAGTGGGATTTGTCTCTTAGACATTATCTTTCCGGAAATGTTGCTTCTGGAATTTATTATATCGCCGTTCAGCATATACTCAATATCTTGCGTCTTTCGGCATTTGTGTTTGAATGTTTTCGTAATTACGGTCTTAATTAAACTCATATTTCGTCTATATTTCCCGTATCACCATTTAATGATGAGTCACAGATTGATTTTACTTTTTTATGAAAATTATATTAAAAGTATTGGACGTACATTTCTCCCCCACCGGGTAGAGAATCTTCATATATACTCGCTCACGCAGCTTCCATTGACGACTGTTTATGTTCCCCCGATTCAATTAGGCGCCACATTTGACTAAGCACTGTATAATGCGTACACTTTGATCATCATTTTTTGTCGCCATCCAGTTTTCCATTGCCGCACGGTTCATTCCCTCCTATAGTGCCACTTTCATATTTCACACGGTGTCTGTTGTCTGGTTAGGCGATGACATGACGAAAACACTTGCTCCGAGAGATATAAACAACTGTTTTAAGTGCCATTGCGTAGACGAGCGAATTTTTTTTCCCTTTCGTGTCCATGTTTTGCATTTTCTCGGCAGCTGTTTCCAATCAATACTGTTGTTTACTCGGCGTGGCTGCTGAATATTAATACACCAAGCTCTGCAATTAATTGTGTTGCGCCTAACTATGAAAATGTGAAGTTCTTATTAATATTTTGGGGCGTATGTGTTATGGTGAGACGCAGGGTCGGTGGTTCATAACCTGGTCACACCTGCTGACAATTGCATCTTAGAAGTTGCTCTTCTATTACTACTCCTGCGTATCAAAATACGAGCAGTTTTGTTTTGTGTATCCAATAGTGATTGGGTTCCCCGGACCGGCCACTTTTACACATTTGCGAATTTCTTTGGGGATTTTAATTGGCTGTTTTTAAGGATTAGGTTTTGTAATTGTACACATATTTTCCTAAACAACTGTGAATTCAACGTCCTGAGCATCTCTGCTGCAGTGGTTATCTAATCTTTTGAATAATTCTGGAGAACAAGCTTTTTCACTTCTCAATATAATGAAAGATTTTAAATATTCGAACATTTTCAAGTCGATACTCTCAATTTTGTGATGATTTTAGCAATTAAGAAATTCTCTACTGTGGGTATTTCATTTTATTAGGCTGAATATATATTATATATTTATTAGGTTAAATATACTGTATGTAATAGAAGATCGAGTACAGCATTGTATTCTCCATTCCTGTCCATTTCTGCATTTTCAAATAGTATTTGTATTTGCAGTTACTGGGACAATCTAAAATATTTAGATATATTACAGTTAATGCCTTTGGGATATTGAGTTTAGTGACTCGAAGCCGAATATGTTCTGTCACTTTGAAACATATACAGAGTGCGCAATTAAATTAACGATTCGACTTCATTGTTATGCCGCGCATGTGCTGGGCGTAATTAATTTGTGATACGAAAAAGGCAGACGACACGAAAACAATTGCTCTAGTACTTGGGATTTTATCTAATTAAATGACTTCAATTTTGCTTTTTTTTTCTTTGTGTTTTATGCAATGCAGCTGGAGTAAACCTTAATAACTTTAATTTTCGTTAACTTTTTTTGCAAACACTAATTTGGTTGTTTAATTACTCTTTTTACAGAGTATCAGCTAAACTTCCCTAAAATATATATGTTCAACATTTATTTTACTTCAATGAAATAGGCGCTCTAAATGATTTGTTGAAAATTGTGTTCTTGTTCAAGAATGCTGAATTCATTGTATGCAACCTATTCAATGGAATTTGGGAAATTTTTATTCAATATTGATATTTTTAAATATTTTAAAATTAATTAAGCCTGTCTAGGTTTTGTTAAGGTTCCCTCTTGTGATTTCCCATTTGGAAAATTGCTTCCAAAAATCGATTAAAACGGCATACATGCATTTATGTAGCGGCTCGCTTGCCGTTGTCCTCTGGCAACGGTCCATTGGAGTCTCAACTTGGGTTGTAATTCAATTTTGTCCGCTTCCAATTAAATAAATGGCCCGGCTCCAAGCGAAAATGCTATTATGTTCCGGCAAGCTTAATTTATTGAACCGCTGGAAGTGAATTGCGAGAAATAGTGTCGAATGAAAGTAACATTTTCAGCCAGTTTAACGCCAGTTTAAATTCAACGGTCTCGCTCAGATAGCAACTGGATTTAGTGCGTCAGTTCTTTAAGACAATTCAAAGCACTTCTATTGCTTTGTTAACGTTTCGAAACATGTTTACCCATATGTGGTCGTGCCAACTATACGGCCTACCCTTTACTAAAACTCTCGCTTTATTCCCGAATTCGATGTCCTCCTAAAAATCATTAAACTACTACACTGACTTTGGCAGTGAACACTGTTCAGTCAGGTTGTGGTGCTGTTAGTAAGCGAGTACTTTCATTTAAGGGTGTTGATGGTGAAATTGTGTTTGTTCTTCCTTGTTTTGGGAGGAGTTCTGAGTAAGGTAAGGCCTTTGCTTCTTAGATGGCTGCTTTTTGTGGTCTGCGAGTTTCTTCGCCCGACGCGCATTTGTCATGTGCTGTTAACAGCTCTTGCTGTCGATTTGGAAAGTGGATTAAAAGAACGTTGACTTTCTTGCGGCAATTAAACTGTGAAATCTAATGTCAGCCATTTATTTTCGTTCTCTCCGGAGGTGGTGGGAGGTGTGTATTGGCTAATAGGATTTTACGTTTGCCGAAATTAATTCCTTTCGGTTTTACCGCAGTTCTATTTTTTAAAATTCGTTTTCCGTTTGTGCACCTTGATGGTACATCGTGAGCTTCCACGAAAAGACATTAATAAAACATGACAAATTATTTGGAGATGTAATTGGCTAGCATGTACGATTCGTCAGTGGGTGATGCGACGTTTCAGTCTTTGTTTTTGCTGCTCTCGTTTAGTCAATCTTGGTAAAAAAAAATATGCTCTTTTCACTGTGAGGGTGCAGAATCTCCAGTAATGGTCCTTACTACTCTATGAATTTTTAAAATATACTGTGGACTACTGGTTTGAAGTCTGTTTCATTTGTTATAGGCGAAAGGAATTATTCGCTTGCTTTACTGATCCATAATTACTGCCTATGTAAATTTGACGCAATTACTGTCATTGAAAATTTCATTTCGCTGTGTTAGGCCGCCCGCGTCGTGACCAGCAAACAATCACAATGACAAACTAAGAGACACTAAGAGAATACAAATATATTAAGAGATATGGTTCATGTATAGCTAGATAAAGGGGTTTATTTTTTTTTGTAGTTCAGTTGATGTACTGATTCCGATTGATGATTGAAGCTCATACGAGAATTTTCAATTGCCGAAACCAACAATTTAGGTATTATAAAGGACAAAGTCTTAACCGTTGATTCGTTTCTAACAATGGAACAGTCATATCAGACCGGAGATAACATTTTTATCGGGTAAAAACAACATATAGTAACTTTTTGTTTCGCATTTCGGTGGTTGATGATCCATCGTCTGTTTCCTTGTCCGAGAGCCCTACATGTGCCACGTATTTGTGGTCGACATTGCGTTCGTTTTTGTTTCGCTATATTTTTTGTTGGTTGCATCGTGCAGAGAGGGCCTAGTGTGTGTGTGTGTGTACTGTATATCAGTGTCGGGGATACAAGACAGAGGAAAAGGAAAGAAGGAGAAGAAAAAAAGATACTTTATACAGCATCGATGGCGAAGATGCCAACCAGCCGAGTTAATTGAATTTCTAAGTGCAGCGACGATGGCGTGTGTATAGCACTATTCGCCGGGGCCGTCGTAATATTGCAGTAATTCCGTGAAATGGATTCCAGTCGTCTGCCTAGTCCTATGTATCTTCCAGTGACCCGTCGCTCTACCCTGCAGCTGTCATGGACTTGTTGAACGATTTTCCCGATACGTACGAAAACGCTCAACAACAAAAATCTTATCAAGTTGCGCCAAATTTTTGGAAGTACGAAAGTCGTTGGATTTGTCGATATTGAAACGCATGCGTGTGTTGGGTACGTGACAAGCGAGTAAAAGAGAGCGGTTTTCTCCGCCATATTTAACACTTACTGGATCTCCTTTAGTGTCATTTTCATCAAGAAACATTTCCCATTGTGTGTTTTTTGCCATCCCTCCTTTTTTCAACAATCTTATTATGTCTGGCTCTCGTTTCGTTCGCTTTTAAATGTGTCGTCCAAATAGAATAAACAATTTCGAATGTGGTTGAAACCCCACTTCACACCGATTCCGTTAATCGTGCGTGATTGATTCGCCTTCGAATGTGATAAACGAATTTCCGATTGTCTTCTATTGAGTTGTCGCCTCTTAAGAAAAAAAGCAGACGCTCAGAATAGACGATGGTGGTCTCCGGAGGATATTTTGCCGTATCGGAGCGCGGCGCGAAACGAGATTGTGTTTGACTTAATTAAGAGTTCCGAGTCCTCGCAGATGTATATATGTACACACATTCTGTCCGGTCTCGTTGGTTCTGGGAACCGCGACGGAGACCCTGCGGGTCCCGCGCTCGCTCCACAGAAAGGCCCCCGTCGCCCGGCGTTTGCCAAAAAAAAAAATCCAGAAACGCCCGAGTGAGTGCAGCTGACGAACTGTTGATCGGATTTAGCTGGCCACAGTTTAGTCCTACCCCGACGACGATTGAGAGGAAATCTTCCCCGCTGTCAGGAATCGTCTCGTCCGAGCATTTTCGTTTCTGACGTTGCGGTCGCACGACGCGCCTCTGCCGCGGTCGGAGGCTTATCGCGGTGTCCTGAAGTTGAATCCTACAGGAGAGAGTGATGGTGAACTGTACAAGTCGGTGACAAAGGCTGACGAGGCATCCCCAAGTTTAGTGACAGTGTTCAAAATAGTTCGGGAAATTTTTCGGGAATCGTTAAAAAACATAAGTTACTTGATATAGTATATTTTAGCTCTGTACAATGTATTTCTTATGTCTCTGTCTCTGTCTATAATAAATAGATTAATTTAGTTTCTGAAACGCCGGATATTCCAATGTACGAAGACTTTTGTGACACACAGTATTTAAATTAAATTCACTGGTGGGATGTGTGTTAATCTTATTAATTAAAAAATGTCCGTGATAATCAAGATAGTGTGATGAATTCTGCGAAAAGTAACAGATAACGGTTTCTTCGAACTGCTTCATTGTTTTATCCTAGTTCCTATCATCTCTTTTTATGTTTGCGTAATTAATTCGCTGCGTCGTAATCACACTGAAACAGTTAAAAATGAAATGTCCTACTTGAGGCGCGTTTCCCGGAAAGAGATTTGCCTCCGGAATCGCTGATTTTAATTTTTATTTGGCTGTACTTGTAAATGTGTTATAAGCTTACTGGAATAGATTAAGATGAGTGGTGTGCATTTCGTCATTTGGCAGGATCGCTAGTGGCACCAACAAAATTGCATTTTTAATTTTCTTTTTCTGTGTATTTAAGTATTATGCCCTGGAACGCTTTGTATATTTTACCTAGCTCAGGCTTCACACAGGGTTCTTCATCGTTTGCCTAATATCGTACCCATGGCATCCCAATTATTCGATTTATTTCTCGCAAGTTTAAATTGGAGTTTATACCTGTTCCATCTGGTCACACAGACCGTTCACTTTTCCTCCCAACATGTCTCTCTCCTGTTTGATGGCGTCGCATTTCGCTAATAGGATTTCTGTGGCCCGTCTGTGCGCCTGGCAGATTTTGTTGCGGAAGCGCGCAATAAAAGCGACATCGAATCGCACTTGTCCTCGCGAATTTAATTCATTAATTAGCCTTTTAATGGTTTGGCGTTGGTGCCGACCGGATCCGGCCAGCAGCGGCCTATAGCATACATGTATGTGTGTGTGTATCCCTCCTCATCAAATTTCTATATTTCATGTCGCGGCTTTTCGCTCTCTTGCTGCGACCGCCGATGGTTATTATGGCGTCGGCCAAAAGGGGTCGCGCGTGTGACCGTTAATGCGGCCAATCACGCGTCCATATGTGGATTTTATTTTCGGTCGCATGCGGTTTTTCGTCCATAAAATTGCGGCCGACCGACCGTCCGCTATTACGGAGTGCCAGTGTATCTGTGCATATGATGCGGACTGTTGGTGATTAGGACGATTGCTATGCTGGGTCGGACACTGCCCACAACCCATACCCTCATATCGGTCACACTGACCATTCGATATTGCGGAGACTGGCTGGACTGTGTCCTTAATGGCGCCATCAAATGAAATGCGCGAAAATATAATTTTGAAAAATGGTAATTATACTTGAGAGTATAATATCAGTATTATATAAATGTTAATTTCCAATTTATTTAGTACATATTCGATTGATATTTAATTATTTTAACACATTCGAGTTTAATTGAATGGTTTTTTGCGAAGATTAATAAGAAATGCGCAAAAATGACATTTGGATTAATAAGTATTGTTTTAATAAATATGTTGATGACAGGTATCATAATGGCGTATTCCATTTGCTGATATGTGATGATAAATATTTAATACTGTATTGATGTTTTCAGAACAAAATATATCATTTTTGTTTTAATAATCGCGAAATTATAGTTCTTAAAATGACAATGTAGCCACTAATTAAATCACGGTGTTCTTCGATTGTAATGAACGCTCGAATACAGATTTTAACAGTTAAAAGTTAGTTCAGAGCATGTTATTAATGTTTTTTTTTTGGTTCCGTAGGTAAGATCCGTTTTCATTTACGTGGAGGTGCATGGGGTGACATGGTAAGTCACAGCATTTCTGCTTTCTTGGTGTGTTCTAAGTGTGTTCCTCAAATAAGACATGTTACACGGTGATTTTAGATATTCACCACCTCCGTAAAGTGCCATAGAAGTATGGACTATCATGATGCAATTAAAAAGTTTATAATTAGTTCAAATAAAACGCGTGCCAATTTTGTGAAGATGTAATTAAAAATAACCTTTTAATCTCTGCGTGACACGTCATATCAGCACATCATAGTGAAGTTTGATTTCGCGAATCAAAATCAGAACGCCACAGTCAGTCTTTCTCAAACAAGAAGAAACTAAAATCTCCAATAAAATTGGAACATAGTAGAGTGATGTCTGATAGTGAAGACACTTTTAATCCATC
>JAQGBY010002724.1:0-21756 GCA_034698785.1 Mycogona germanica | reverse complement strand
AAATTTCATAGTGATCGGATGAATGGTTTAGGAATGCATAAAGAACATACATACAAAGAAACAAATAAACAAACATCGTTTCATTTTTATATATATAGAAGAAGATATGCCCAGCTATTCAAAAAGGTATAGCATTCCAACTATATATATATACAAAAACTGAATTAACTCGATCAAATAATTAAAATTTGTTTTCAATTATGAAATGAAATGCATCTCAGTTCGGCAATTACCCTACAATATTTATCTTCGGTATTTACTCTGTCCTACCTCTATCAGGTGAAACAATGTTTAAAATAATTATTTTTATATCTAGCGTCAACGCCATTTAAAATGAGAACGTACGTAGAAAAAACTCAAGTCTAAAATGACAATATTTTCACCTAGAAATATATAAAAAGGCAAAATATTTCGTCGCTTATGCCAGGCCATACTGGTTGCTTAGTGCTGAGTACTGCTCACGCCAGTCCTCTAACCACTCACCTCCATGACGAATGCGATTGAACGTCCAGAGGAACAGTGAAAGGCCAAAATTGAAAATTGGGAGCTCCAAAATGTAGAAGCACCATATCAAGGGCCTTAGCCGGAGTTGCAACGGGCCTCTTCAAAATTATTCGTGTTCCTCACAATCCTCACGCCAAGTCGCATTCGCGGTACCCGACCTTTGCGCCCGGATCCCGAAAAGGCGCTCCAGCACCGCGATCTCATCCCTGGGAGCAAAACCAGATAGCGCTCTCGGTGGGCTAGAAAAGAGCGACCACATTGTAATGCCGTAAAGCCATTAAGCCGCACGATTCAGTTGAAAGCACGTAGCGGCCATTTGCTCGTGCATGTGCATGATCTGAATGCACATCGCTTCGACTACAAGCTATATTGTACAAACGCTTCATTGGATGGTTGTGGACAAATCCAGCTGGAAACATGTCGGATTCTGGGCACGAAATGTGCGCCTATGGAATTGAAACAATCCTGAAGAGATCCAATCAATTAACCTCTAGGTGAGACCCGGTGAGAGGTGATTAATTGAATCACTTGGATGGCTCGAAGAAAAAAAATTAATAAAATGAATAGGTATTAATATTCGATGCCGGCCACGGATGGTATCGACCCTGGGGATCTCGATTCGGTTAACCAAACGATAAATTGGCGACGCTGTGTCCTGGGGCAGCCAACCACCGCTGTGGTTTCTCAATCCGACCACTTAAGTGCGTGTTAGTTGCGCGAGATCCCAACGATTCAAGGGAGCAGCGGATAAAAAGCGCGCGACAATGACGCCATATTTTTTAACTGACTGATCTCAATGTTCTTGTTGTATTTGTAAGCACAGCGCAGCATCTACTTGAGAAGAAACTCGCGTTTCGCATGTTTCCTCATAGATGACGCTTTCTCTTACTGATTTTCGCTTCTTCCGGTCTAACGGTTTCCGCCGGCCAAATGGAAGGCGGCGAAACTCACGATTCTACTACCTTCGAAAAAAAAATATATTCCCCGATCCGACGACGAACACTTACAATTTCGAAAAGCCTGTTTTGGTGGGAGCAGCGGCAGAAGAAAAAATGCCACGAAAATTGCATCGTCAAGACCACGCTGAAGGCATGAGATGCGAAATTGAAAGCCATCTGTAACGATCAAATGCGCGTTCCGAAAGCACTTTAAAATTGTTTTTGGAATTCCAATGTCCCGTTAAGAAGGGTGGAAAGAGGTGGTTACCGACAATTTCTTTTTTCTTCTGTCCGTTCAGCGAAACCCGAATGCGTACCACCATCCACTATTACCACACACAATACCACGATGAATGTACACAGAAATGAGATTCTTTTGCCACGCATGGTTTGAGCAACGTTTGAAACTCAAGGAGCTTGAATAATTTAGCGGTAGTCCGCCATGGAGCATGTGTCGCGAAGCGCCACGTGGTGGTGAAAGCAAGAGTTCCCGGGACGTTTGACAAAAAATGGTTGAATGGAAGGCACGATACATTCTATAGAGATTTTCACTACAGGGAAAAATTGATAATTTTTTAAGACCGATTTGAGGTTCCAGCTCATCGGGCGTCTCACCCATCGTAATCATGTTGGTATATATATGGTTATGGTAACGTTTATCCTCTTATCTTCAGATGGGCAAACTTGAACTCGAATCGGAACCAGGTGCAGTTTTTTGTTCCAATACACCGCACTACAGGCGCTCTGTACACCTCCCTCATGGTGCTTAGACACTATGCGAGGAGCACGTCCAGTACCCCAGGATCGACATTTTCGAGAGCCCGTGTCGAGAATCGACTGGGCTACAACGAGTCGCACAAGGAGGAAGTCCTCAGCCATGGCCATAATAGTATGTCGTCTGAGTTCGATCGCTTCCAAGATGGAATTGGGGATGATGCTACCCACCAGGAAATCACGTTCGTGCAGCTTGAATCAGCATTCACCAGCCTCCAGGTTTGACACTAGTTCTTCTACCACAAAGAGCTCATTAACACTGCTGCAAGCCGCAAAGGCATCACACCACAGCCACGATCATCGGAATTATCTTTATCATCAGCTTGATCGAGCAATCGAAAATAGTGCGACAATAGCTGTAATTGAGAATCAGCATTTCACAGTGAAACAGAAATATCAGAATGGCTACAGTAACCAGCATGACTAGTACAGAAATCTCAACAAATGATGATGCATCAGCATAATCCTTAAACTATTTGATTAGTGGTTCTCTAGTGTTATTGTCACCTCTTCCTAAAAAAGTAGAGTTGTTCAACTTGTGAGCAAAGAAAATCTGTTCCACCAATTAATGTGGCTGCCATCCACAAACACCTGAACAAAATTGGGCCGAGTGGCAGATGAAACAGTTGTCTAGCTTTGTTTGCTGCAAAAAAACCTCACAATATGTCCAGTTGCTGCTGTAACACATACATTTGGATGGACAGTTGGACAGAAAACATCACTACCTAAATTTAGTGTTTGAAAAATTGGATTGTCCAAAAAAGGACACACAACATCACTACCTAAATTTATAGTGTTTGAAAAATTGGATTGTCCAAAAAAGGACACAAAACATATATGTTCTGTCCACTTAATTGATACATTTACCAAATGCGACTAAGTGGTCATCTGAACTTCCCAGAACTGAAACAGAGTACCAGACAATAAACAGTCTAACCAGTGATTGTATGATTGCCTGGTATAGTCAGTCCTCTTTTTTAAGAGTTTTAATCAAATCATACTGCAATCACATCGAAAATTGGCATCTTCAACTGCAAACTCTGGCTGGAGTTTCGAACTGACTGTTTCGAACAGTGACCCAAAATTAATGCAAACATTGAACCTGACAATCATTGAATAGAAAAATTAATCGTACAAAAATAAATTTAAACAATTTCGTACGAGGCAGCAATTGTCGCACTCTCTATCCACTCGGAAATAAAATAACATTTGCGGTTTCAAAATGTGTAAGTTGTATTCGTAATAGAACTGTGCACCTAATTTACGCACAGAAGCTACACCAACGTAATTAATTGACACGACTTCCAACAGTTGAAAGACTAATTCATCTAAGAAAGTGATGAACTGGAACTCTCACTTACATTGATCAAGATTGTTAAAAAAATCGAACTTTGGCGATCCTAACAAACACATGTTGATATTTGATCTATGCCACTTGTCAAAGTGAAGTCGAATTAATTGTTCGGGAGAGGAATGAACAAATGACAAATGGAATAACTGGTTGCAAACTATATTTCTGGTTGCACAAGTACGTGCTCGTACTTGAGAACAGCGATTATACAATAGAAAAATCGACGAGGTAAACTTATGTGTAATATGTGTAAAACGAGCTCATTTATTCTTCAGTGCTACCAAATCCCATGGTTACAAATAGCGGGAATTGAGGGATTGATAGCCTCGTTGAAAAACCATTACGTCCAGACACGACAAGATATTTAATAAAAATTTCGGAGCCACAGTGTCGAAGAAAATATAAATTCCTTTTCTACCAAGCAATAAGAAACCTTAACGCATTACCAGCGAACTCCGAAAGTCAGTTATGATTTGGCGGCCCGCGATATAAAAAATATTGATCCACGCTTCCCGCACTGACCACCACCACTACATGACAGTGAACATTTTCTCCTGAGACCCTCCGATAATTCGTTCCCTTATGTGCATGACCATTGTTCGTGCCCTCTGGTGGTGGCGCTCCAGAATCAGTCGGTTTCTGCTCCTGAGTGGAGAACTTTCGACAATTTGTGCTCCAACGCCCATCTAATGTTTTTTCCTCCCTCCAAATGGTGATTTGGGATTTTGACGGGCAGAGCGCCACTAGCGTTTTTTTATTTTTATCAACTGTAGTCAACCGCACTACAGGCGTTTTGTACCCCTCATGGTGTTCAAGCACTATGCGAGGGGCACTTCCAGTACCCCGGGATCGCACCTCTAGCAAAACACGCTGGTACCCCCGAAATGGCAAATTGTAAAGCAACAGAGTGTTGTGTGATTGCCCTACACGGGGCAGCAATGTAATAGACATGAAATTGATGTTTCTCTAGCAAAACACGCTGGTACCCCCGAAATGGCAAATTGTAAAGCAACAGAGTGTTGTGTGATTGCCCTACACGGGGCAGCAATGTAATTGACATGAAAATGATGTTTCTCTAGCAAACACGTTACGTCCCGAACGGACACTTCTAACTTCTGTTTTATAATATAAGATGCTGCGGGGTCACGAAAAATCAGGGCTTTTGCCACTCCTTTAATCGAAAAGGCGGCAAACCGGATATTACGAAAAAGAGCCTAGTGGGAACCGAGACACTCCGAAAGACATAAAAAACAACAGAACCCAGTTGCCTTTTCTCGTTACTCTGTAATACTAGGGATCAACGGTTTTCATTACGTTGCTTACAAGACGGACAAGAATAGAATGTCAGAATTAAATGAAACAAGAGGAATTGGAACAATATCGAGTTTTGCAGCTGCCGGGATTCGAACACCGGATTTCCAGTGACGATAATGCCGAACCAGATACAATTTTGAATGGTCGGAGATGCTGTGTAAA
Organism: Mycogona germanica; assembly: GCA_034698785.1. Taxonomy (NCBI): domain Eukaryota; kingdom Metazoa; phylum Arthropoda; class Diplopoda; order Chordeumatida; family Chordeumatidae; genus Mycogona; species Mycogona germanica. The sequence goes on along the minus strand of JAQGBY010002724.1, from coordinate 16,713 downwards.
ATTCCGCCAGGACAACGTACAACATAATTTCAGATCTACTATTTCGACAAGGATTAAACCGAGGTCTCCTAAACGACAATATATTTCTCAAAGAGTTCGAGGAGCGTTACCAGATTTGCTATTTTGTATACAGCCGGTGAGACATTTAAAGTGACATATGCAAATATAATGAAAACAAGGCATTTGACAAAAAATGTTATCAAAAGATGTTGGTTGCCTTGGAGGCAGAAAGGGAATGTCATAATTGATTTTCAATTTGTCCGTCATTTTCAATGTCATTTAAGGGTTAACCTCATTTCAATCAATGGCAATCGTTTTAGCATATGGAATCGTATTCTACGCAAAAAATAAACAATATTTGTTCGAAACATCTTCTGGTCCGGCCACAATTTCCAAAAAAATATTTAGCAAATATTGCATTAATAAGTACACTCCGTGTCAATAAAGTTAGACGAATGGCCAAGTATGTGCCGTACATTTAGAAACCACAGCTTGCGGTATTATTCGTCTATTTGATTGACATGTCTAATAAATGTTCCCAACAGGTCAATTATCTGCTACTAACACACACATGTTAAATAGGAGTGTGCGTCATTGATTATGGAACGATACCGCTACCTGTGATTTTTAAATGAGCAACAATGCATAAAGGATCATTCACCGAACTTAATTGACACGGGATGCACACGTAGGGCAAGCAATTTATTGTTCAGCAATATTATTATGCAATATTGCAATTTATTGTTCAGCTGATCACTCAGCCAGCTGACCTCTCAAAACTTGCTCTCGATATTAGCTTGGGCGGCAATGGCACTGTGCTTATGTAATATTTGCTATTGCAATATATATTTTTGGAAATTGTGGTCAGATGAAATTTTACTTATTTCTTTGCATAGAATGCGATTCGGTTTGCAAAATATTAGATTGCCATTGACAAAAATGAAGTTGGCCTTGAAATGACTGCCAAATTTAAAATACATTTATGCCATCTCCCTGCCGCCTCTAAGGCAACCAACATTTATCAAACAATTTTTTGCCAAATGCCTTGCCTTTATGATATTTTCAAATGCCACGTTAAATGCCTCACCCTGTATATTTGCTTTTGGTTACACTTTGATTTGTTGATTTCCCTATGATCTTATTGATTATAACTTTTGGAGATTTTCTCACTTTTCGGACTCTCACTGCCTGACACCATGTCAGGGCATTTATGATCAACCCGCATCAACTGAATAATACATTGCGGCTTCTATCCCATCAATTTCTTTGAGGAAAAAAACTATCCCATTTCCGTTTGCGGGTAGCTAGCCTTAAGGCGGCCTAACTCCAAACCGGAAATGAGCCAAATCGACCGGCCAGGAAGGCTACAAGATTATAACCACGTCCACGCCACAAGGTCACGGAGGGTGTAAATATTCGATCATCTTACAATCGGGTAACACGAGTGCAAATTTGTGTAATTATCGCTAGATGGCGTTACTTCTGTGTTCTAACTAAAGTTAGTGGAGGTTTTCATTTAAAAATAAAATTTTTATAGAATTTCAACGGTTCCAAAGGTGCGAGAACAGTCGAGATACCAACATTGTCAATCCTTCCGAATAACTAAAGAGACCGTGGCGAACACGCAGAACAAGCGAGAAAGTCTGAAATTGCCACCCTAGATACTTTAATGCGCCACCTGCAGCAACAAATTTTACAAAATGGTCCAATGCTGTGGTAGCACCACAAACTGCGCTAGTAAATATCCAATCAACCGAATTGCGACGTAGTTTAATTGCACAATAAAATATGTATGACGCTCACAGCTTTGAAATTTGGTGCCAGATATGGAACAGTTTGCGAAACTATCTTTTGACGTGACAGACACTCGGAGAGTGACGTCAGAATGTCGGCACGTACCATCGATCACAATAACGTGTGACACAATCTGGTTATTTTAAGCTTTCCATATTTGCGCGGCCATATTGAATTCATTACATAAGAATATTTCAGATAGACAAAAAATAAAATAAATAAACGATCTATCTGACTAAACAAAGAAAAATATTTCCATTTCCGAGACAAGCTCGATTTATTTAACAGATCGATGAACGAGCCAAATGTTAATGCGACCGTGCCTGCCACTTTCCCATTCCCTCCCCACCTCCAACCAACCTACCATGCCACCAAAGCGCATGCGTGGCCGCTCCGAAACCGGAAGTTATCCGGGCAACAAGATGAACTGGGAAGCTGACAGCTCCACCTACATCACAGCCGTCGACAACACAAAAGGGCGCGCCGTCGGTGCGCGCACGTATGTAAGGCCTCGCGCAAAACTTTATATATCTACAGCAGTACTTGGGCAGGTGATGATTATGGTGCCGACTACCCTCTACCCCCACCCCACCCCACTTTCTACTCACTTCTCCCTCTATTAACCTATCCACACTCGGTACTCCACTCCTGAGACCTCGGATCCAGACGATAAAATAATCACAAATCGAAAATAAACGCCCAACTCTTACCGTGTACATTTCGGACCAGTCAAGCTCACGTCTTATCTTTGACAATCTGATTCAGGTTCGGCCATCTCCAACAACCTTCGCACTGTAAATTAAAACATCTTATTTGAAGTTTGATATTTGACTATTTATTGCCTTATTATTGTAAGACTTATTTGATCTATCAATTTTATTTGTAGGACTAAACAAGCTGTATTGTTTGTTTCAAGACGATTTCCATTTCATTTAAAGTAATTCATGAACAGTATACTAGATTCATAATTATAAATTATACTAGATTCATAATTATAAACTATACTAGATTCATAATTATAAATTATACTAGATTCATAATTATAAATTATACTAGATTCATAATTATAAATTATACTAGATTCATAATTATAAATTCAATTATTAATTATAAACTAAAACTAATTCATGAACGGTATACTAGATTCATAATTATAAATTCAATTATTAATTATAAATTGACAACTCCCCGTTCGTCTTTTGTCCGTCGCTGTCCTGACCAAAACCAATATACCAATATTTGTGGCTATATCACAAGATTTAACCTGAAATCTTTACTAAAAATGCAGCACGAAAGAATATTTTTTGGGATGGGGGGTCTCAAACGGTTAGACGAATATCAGCGAGAGCTATTCCGATGATTTGGTGGGATGTTGGCACCACCCACCAGAAATATGAGACCCTTGTTATCCGGCGCACCCGCGCTCTCCTCCTACCCCTCCCCCCAAGCAACACACATTTGCATTTAGCAACAAAAAGACTCCGCGAGCCTTACTTCCCCCCCACTCCCATTTCCACAAATTTATGGACGCACTTGGCGGCTGTTGTCAAAAAAACCGGGTGCTAAATTACGTCCCCGATATAAATTAGGCGCTTTTGTGCATTACCGGAACGGCACACGTGTGTCCGTCCCGTTTCGTAGCTTGGAGTCAACAACGACCGCCTTTCGAAAACCTAATTTGTCGGGAGGCAAAATGGGTTTTTGTTCGACGAGTCTTTTATGATGAGTAAAAATTAGCCTTTTCTAACCTTTTAGTTACCGGATCAACGGATTGAGTGTTCGAGCTCGAATCGGTTTATCCATTGGACATATACGAGTGAAAACGATAATAGGGCTTGAGGAGCTTGAAGAGACGCACTGAAACAACAAAAAGAAGATACCCTTTTGAAACTGTCGTTTCTCCAATGAACCTTTTCTGCTGTTGCGACGTTTTCAACATCTAGTTTTCAAAATCAATAGAATAGGACGCCGTGAATATATAACATCAATTAAAAGTTGTACCCGAGACAGCACCGGACGAACAGAGTCGGCCATAAAACTCTTTAAAATAATAATAGCGTGCTAATATTTAGTGCCAATTAATGGAAACACACGGCAACTGACAGAAATGTTATAAAATCGATTCACCTCACCCAAATTTCCCCCCGCATCCTTATCTCCAGTGGAAAATTTATATTTACCAGGGTAGACAGTACCGGTTTCACGCACACCATTGCGATCGTCAGCTGTCTTTTGGTCGAATAAAATAATTTTTAAATTTTTAAATTTTTTGGGTGAGGTGAATCGATTTTACAAAATTTCTTTCAGTTGCCGTCAGTTTTCATTAATTAATTCTCACTGAATTAGCACGCTATTATTATTTTAAAGAGTTTTATCGCCGACTCTGCTCGTCCGGTGCTGTTCCGGGCACAACTTAATTGACGTAATCTAGTTTTCACTCGAGTTTAAACTCCTGCTCAAGTTGAACTCGAGTTGGTCCAAATAAAAAAACAATCCCGCCTAGCTCGGATGCCAAGAGTGATTGCCAACATTCGTTGCTGCCCGCTTTAACAGAAGCCTCTATCGGCCGACAGAGCCCTATGCGATCTCCAGCAAGAGCACTAGTATTAGTCATAACAAAACAAGAAATAAATCTTAAAAAAATTGATAACTCTTAAAAGAATAAAAATAGAATCAAATATAACATCTGGATAATTTGAAAAAGTGGCAAAAACGTGTAATTAAGTTTCATACATTGTCGTGTTAATATTTTTTAAATTGATCACTAATCATATATATACCACAATTTTATACGAAACATCCGCGACCAAATTATAAATTCTGGGTTCTAACCAGCAAGTTTAGGTTGAATTAAAAAAAAAGAATAATCTTCACCAAGCTCACGACTCAGATTGTGTGCTCTAAGAGTCCGAATTCTGGTTAAAGTTGAGATCCCATTTCCAAAAAGGTGGTTGGAGGTGAGGATTGCATGCGATTCAGTGCGAACAATGTGCCGAACGAATTATACCGAACCGAAGCGTGTGGTACACATAGAAAAAGAAAGAAAGCAGAACGAAATTGTATATCTGTTCGCCGGAAGTGGGCAACGCCAAAATTAGCGAGGAAACTTTGACGACGTGTTTGGAATGAATCCCGCATAAAACACCTTTTTCGGCGCCACGAGATGACCACCAAAAACGTAGTTAATCAACCAGGCCACTAGGTGTCAAGCCTAACGAACAATGATGGATGAAACCTAGTTTCTGAGGGCGCGTCATGTCACGATGACGTAAAAGAGAACGTAAAACAACGTCGTATTTGTTTCAGACGGGCCTCAAACGTTAACGAACAGAACTATTGTACTCTACACCATCTACCCTTGCTGGCGAGAGATAACTGCTTACTACAGAACGGTGACCTGTGGCCCGCAGTAGCCCGAACACAAAAGGCGGCACCAGAGTACACGTGAAAACGGGAGAGAGGATGAACAAGAGGGAAAAAAATTCTGGAGTAATTAAGGCAAGGACGGAACGAGGGCGAGACGCGCGTGAGAGGAGGTTCCTCGCACACACAGAAAGCAGTCTCCCGGATCCGAAACACATTAGTGGCGTTGCCATTATAGATCCTCCTGAGAACCCCATCCACCTGCTGCAAACACTGGATAAATAAGTGATAAAAACAGTCCACGTCAGGAACCGACACCAGGAATCCAAATCGTTCTCAAGAAGCACTGAGAGTGGAGAAATTTAGCAATCCTTTCAAATTCAATACAGACATATTTCGCTGCCATGCGTACACAAAAAGATGACCAACGTTCAAAAATTCGGAACTAACGATACCGTTATTTTTAAAAATAACTAGGCAAAGAGGACCCGGTTTCGTCCGGGATCTTGAACTATCGATCGTTCACGAACGATTTTTTACGACTAACGCGCATCACGTCGGTTTTCCGTTTTCGGAAATCCTAAAGATCACGAAAATCATTGCTTTTGTGACGTCATTAGCCTTTTAACCCCAACTACAACCTCATTCAGCCCTCCATCCAGCAATTCAGCCCTACCCCTAAATAACACAGGTCCGTCCGCCACGACATGCTCGCATACAATCGCATTTACCACGACATACCGTAACTTGCCATCGTCCATACGCTCAGAGATGATTTTGTTTATTAAATTCATATTTCATGATCGCACACAACCCAATGACCTGAAATAAGTTGCATTCGCCATATCATTTGCATTTACATCGGTGTAAATTTCACGGCGCTGTGTTACGCATTTGGCGAGATATCGAAAGACACTGAAAACATCCACTTTGTTTTTATAGTGTTAGATTCTGACAACCCTCAACCACGATACGATATTCAAATCACAGCAAAATCGCTCCGCAGGTCGCTAAGAGGATCTTAGACGGATAATCGGAAATGGGTGGGTAGACCCTCGGGTTGTTTAAGGTTGGGGTGTTAAATGTTAAGGGGAGGGTGGGGCCAGGAAGATTCACCGCTGTTGAGATTAGGTAGGCGTTTCGGATGAATTACACGCTGACGGCGCCGCCAAGTAGAAAGTGAGGGACACTTTTATCGCCCGTCCCAAACACCCCCCACACACGTTAGCATGCAAACCAGAGATAAGGAGATGCGTTATGAGTTTCTCGAAAAGAGAAAAAAGTTCTCTACGCTTTTATAGTCGCCCAGCGTGCGCACGAAACGGAGAAAAAAAAAACAACAACCGTAACTTACGCTAAATTTTGTTACTACAACCATTTACACAAATGCCTAAAACATGAAAATTCGTGAAACAAGTGTCATCAACGCGATAATCACAAGAATATCTCTTCTCACCCCCGTAAATGTTCATTGTTAAGATCTGTTTATTTTGATTCACTAAATCGTTAATAAAACCATATTTGGAATTTGCTCATCCATTTCCTTCACAGCGAACAATATGTGTAACAACCTTATTTCTTCAAGCAAATGATAAACCAAAATGGCTCGGCTTTTGAGATTTTGTCAGACACCTACCCCCTAGTGGGAATTGGTGTGCAACCAATAAAATAGCAGATAACCGAGCCAACTTCCTCTGTATGGGGGCGATTCTGCGCGTCACTAGCGCTATCTGACGCGGCATGACAATTGCGTTTACTAATACTACAGAGCTGTAAATGAGAACAATATTACTGATAATTAATTCTTCCACGGATTAAAATAAATAGCCATAACAGAAATATTACGATCAATTGAATCAAATAGTTCGGAAAATAATTTTATATTTAGAGACAACTTATATTTTGTACTTTATTGTGCATAAATATAAATATATTATACACATATCCTAAAAATTATAATCCATGAAAATTTGCATTATTTCGTTTTTGTCCACAACAAAATAAGTCACTTTCAACTCGTTCATTTCGTGATCCCTGATTTTCAAGTTGTACAATAAATTAGGCTAACAAATAAATCTACATCTACATGTTAACTCAAAATAATAATAAATAATACAATTACAATTTTTTGCATTGAATGTGATCAGCTTGGAAAATAAAACCTTCTTCATAAACAAACTTCTTCCAAAACAGCTTTCACACGATATGCAAGTATTGTATATATATTATATACGTATACACGACGCGTCACTCGCAGGATCCTAACCAGGGATTGTCGGATCAGTTCACGCGAATCAACAACCATTGGCACTGGTCAGTTACACTGGACACCGGAAACGTCACATCGGTCAGTGGAAGACAAGTTGGTGGTCACCCACTGGTCGCCTACCTTAAAATTTAACGGATGATATGCAGCGGCCAAAGCCACTGACGCCAACCACTTCCGAATCCGATACGTCGAACTTCCGGTTGCACTTGCTGTCTCACTAGCCGTCGAACACGTGGATATCATCTGACTGAACACCAATCTCATCCAACGTCCTGTTAATAAAAATTATAGAGAAAAGTAATTTAAAAAAACACAAATATTTTTTTAAAAGTTGTTTTCAAATGTTTGATATCGTTTAAATACCATCTTTTAATTTGTGAGATAATAGTTTTATTTAAAAAAATTGCAGCGAGTTCGCCACATTTTTTCAGACGCTTATCCTATGGGTAGCCGCTCCTCAAGGTGTTTCAGTTCGATGGTCTTTTTCATTCTGATGCCCACAGAAATGCACAAGGGACGTGGTCCTAGGAGGTCATGTCATGCCCAACAAGCGTGCATACACAACAGCTCATAGGGTTAAATTGCGGACAAACACTGGCGGTGCAGTATAATATTTCATTTCTAAAAGTGAAGTTGGGCTCGCAGAAACCGTCTCCGCCAGCTGTGACTTGGGTTTGTGCGGGCGCGTTCGTCTTGTGACTCAGGCGTCATCACAAACTCTCAAGCCTCGAGCATCCCCCCCGCACTAGATCAATATTCGGCGCCCGCCAGACCGCAAGACTTTTCTTTGGAATTAAAAGAAATTTCTCCCCTGACCTTTCACAATCAAAAACAGAAAATACTGACCAATTTTTACAAGCTGGGACACACTTCAATCTTGAATCACCAACAAAAAAAGCTAGAAGGTCAGAGTCCCACTCGTAACCATAGAGGTTTATTTGGAAAAAGTGTAGAGACTTTACACATTGGATTTTGAGACGACCATAGGAAATGTAGGTTTCATCAGTTGCTCGCAATCTACGTTGCGAACCACTAACGCACCTGGTGGCCAGATATCTAGCTAAGACTAGCGTTTCCGGTGTTCGTCCCAGGGCAACACGTAACCAAAATCGACGCGGCGATTCGGCCAATTCTCCGTGTCCACTTTTTTACATTACGTTTGTTATGGATTTAGCTGTTTCTAGGCCTTTCAGTTCGTTTGGCGTGACAAGACGAAAAAGACCGTTTCCTCTGGCCGGTAATTGCGCGCTGATTTACGGCATGGAGCCAACAATCGTTTGCCACGGCACTCTCTTTCAACTACCAACGACGTGATCTTCTTGAATCGTTTGCAGCGGCATTTTTGGCGCTCCCCGCTCTAATTGTTTGGGGACTTTCGGTGGGGGGGGGGGGTGAGGGGGAGAGGCCTCACAGTACCAGTTCAGAGAATCAATATTGGCGGTGGTCGTGTGACGAGGGGGGTGCGGGTGCGTGGGAGGGAAGTAAGGTGGATGCCCCGCAGAAAGGATTCCGGAGGGAAAAAGAAGTGTCACATTTTCAATAACGTTTTCATCTTTGCCTCTTCCTTTTTCTTTTGTTTCTTTCGAGGAGACTGTAGCCAAAATTACGAGTACTAAGACAATTTCAAACCATTACGCGAAAACGGGTCATTGCTGAAACTCAAGATGTCGCATGCGGGGTATTTTATTGAACAAATTCTTGGTTGATTCTTGGTTGATTCGAATCGGGAATTAAAAAATGTAATTTGTTGTGTCCCTGTCACTACACACCCCCAGAATAGTACTGATTCATCCATCCTGAGTAGGGGTCCTCTATTAGAAAAAATTGCCAACGAAAGAAAATATCAATTTTCGTTGGAAGTTGTCAAGTTCATCTACTTGGCCACGATAATTTTTATCAGATCACAATACAATTTTTTTTAAACTGAAAACATTTTACAAAACTGATTTGATCTCGCATAACTGAGTATTCAACCGAGCGAAGTGAAGCTAGGCTGGCGGCTCATTTTGCTTGTGGATCAAAGCCAAGACGGGGGTCCAAATTTTGGAGTGTCTCCAAAAAAAAAAAAGTCGCTCAAGCGGGTGAAGCACTTCTCCCCAAATTTTTTCATAACTGTCCTCCTATCCCTTTGGTCGTCACTCCCTATCCACATTCTCCACCCCATGACCCCCCCCCATCCTTTCGTCTTGTAGTCGTTTTCGGTCATGGTTATTTTACATTGTTCATAGTAGACTTGACAGAACGCTACCGACAAGAGCCCTGCACAAAATTACGAAAACAATCGTTTATCTCGATTTTAAATTCAATTAAAACCAGTTTTTAGAAGTTGTTACGAAAATTAGACTTTCTCGTAACTTAAAAGAACATTTTTTCAGAACCGCCATCATTCTTCCATAGTATTGCGAAACATTCATATATTCTCCCAGTTCGTGTGCGGCAAATCTGTATTATAACCCTGAAATAATCTTATTTAACTATCCGTCTTGGCGTTGACTTACGAACGGCTTAACGAACTTGAATAAAATTTGAGCTGTAGATAGTTCCGCATATTTGCAGTCGAGTGTAAGTCATTTCAGATCTTGATTTTGCGTATTTCTCGATAAATCAGCCGTTGAAGTTTTAAACATTGCCAACGCTAGGCCGGAAAATTCAAACATGACGTCTCCACTTGATCAAAATGGTGCTGTCATATTCGAGCGCCAATCACGTGCTAACATTGATGCCAGCGACATTTTCCTCACTAGACACCGAATTTCAAATTATGATTCAATTAATACTTCAGAGTACTATTTCACAAAATAGGAAGAAATTACATTTTCGATTACGCTAAATAATACGATGCAAACAAGTGTAAATACAAACAAAAGGGTTGCATTTACGAGAATGAATGGTCCTCTCAGACTAGGTTTGGCGCTGTTCGGAGCGGGTCAATGTGATAAACTCTTCTCTTTGAAAGCCGCCAACGTCACACTTTGTCGTGCCGAAAAACCATTTTTGACGACGTTCCAAAAATGGACGACGCGCCCAATTTTTTTTTCTTCTTTAGCCAACTGTTGTCGCTACTGTTTGTTCCTAAGGGAAATTCCTATGTCGTGCGAAGTCAGAAACCAGGATTGCTTGCTACTTGCATCCGGTTTCACAAATAACAATTGAGGAAGTTTTACGCCCTGACGAAACAATTTGTTCAACCCCCTTTTTCGAGGTGTTCTGCATATTCCATGTTTACATTTATGAGCGAAGAAAATTGCTCGCAATTATTTCCTCCTAAGACCCCAAAAGTCACCGGCTAAATTAAGACAACATATAATGCATGCAAATATTTTTTGTCCAAATTGTTGCCGCAGCTTCCGAAAGCGCTACTGTAGGCCAGATACATGGTCAAAAATCTTATTTAAATTTTTTGAGTAGTGACGAAAGTTTTAGGTGAGTTCAATAGTTTTGTAAATTCGTTTATTGAATAGTTTTTTGCATCTATCCGAGTCCTGCCAACTCGGACGTCGTCGTTATTTCCCCAGCGTGCCCTGAGCTTTGCCCCTTTTCTTTGTTGCCGCATATGATCTTAAAATTATGAACAACTCACAATAAATAAAAACTATAAAATACTTGTAGAAATTACGGCATTATTTTATAATTTAACCCTGTATGTAGTTTTTCTTTAAATGTTTTAAGATTTTTTTAAAGGTTTCAAATATCTCAAATCGCTATAATCGACGAGATAAATTTCTCTAGAAGTGTTACGAGAGATGTCGAAACAAAACAAAATGTTACCAACTTTTTAGATGTCAAAATTATCAGTGCATTAATGTTTTATAGCGATTGGACAAGGATACTCGCACACACGTACTGTATGAAAGAATTGAGAAACGAAAAGTTACTCCACTCTTATCTCAATGCTGAAGAAAATAACCGTACGCTGAAAGAGTTTTTCGTCAATATTCTTACAAAGAAAAGAATATGAGCCGTTGGTAATGTTAATTAAAGTGCTGGGAATTTCTTTATTTATCTTCTAGAAGATGTTTTAAATTTTTACGTTTAAAATATTTTCGTTGCCGAGTTATAATTGTAGTCCTGCAATTCCCAGCACTTTAGTCAACATTCTTATTGGCATCTCGCATACAAGCTTAGGTTAGGTTACTCTTAAATCTCTCTGGTTAGACTATCTTTCCTTGAAGTTATTACGCTGACAATTTTTGACATTCCGATTTCTTGAGATTTAGTCAATAGCAGCTCACCACGAGTCAAGAAACTGCAATGTCGACATTTCACCATGTATGAATGTATATGCCCATGTCCCAAGACTAGCAACAATATGCCGAACACGTAAACATTCCAACATTTTTTATTTGTTGTTCGAAATTTGTACGACTCGTCGTGGCGCAGTTGGTTTAGTAACTGACAGTGGTTCGGCGATCCCGGGTTCGATACCCGGCGCGGGCTCTCGAAAAATTTCGATCCCGGGGGTACCGGAGGTGCCCCTCGCATAGTGCTCCAGCACCATGAGGGGTACATAACGCCTGTAGTGCGTTTGACTACAGTTGATTAAAAAATTAAAAAAAATTGACGATCCCTCCCCCACCCACGATGCGCCAACCAGCGTTGACAGTCGGAACCGAATCGCCATTGGGTAGGACACCAACCACAAAGCTACGGCATAAGATAGTCAATTGGGTGGCTCAGGCCCTCCTCGGCGCGGGCCCTCCTCGCGTACATTACAATATTACAATATGTACCCACAAGCAGCCCCCAAGATAGGGGCCTATGGCGGGGGTCGAACGACCAGTTGTATCTGAGATATTTGTTAAGGAGGTCCAGAACTAGAACTAGAACCCCCCCGGAGGCGACCTGGTCATTTTGCCTAGCCCAGTCTTAGTATAAGCTACCTAGGTAGGGATCTTTAACGTGTACCTGACATCGTACAGGCACGGAACGGCCACGGTTACGGAATTTCTCTCGCCCGAAGGTGTCGGCCGGAATCGAAATCGAAACCGCGATGACGGGCTAAGAGGCGAACATGGGGTACATGGGTCGCAAAATCTCCCGTTGAACTACTCGCTACAGTAGGAAGGATATCCCAAAGTGTAGTAAGTGGTAGTAGCAACGGCCGAGCCTGTCAACTCAGACCGCCGGCAGAGATAAAATATGCTCGGAGATCCGTGAAGCGACAAGCGGCGTTTCCAGCTCATCGGCGCCGTCCGTCGCCGCCAACGGGTAGATTTTGCGATCGGAGGAGCCCACACATGCGCAACCAAGCACGACACTCGCGAAAGACAGAAACATCTACGATGACAACTGTCACGGGTGTTCTGCGACGCCCGATCAACTCACAAAAAAGGAAATGAAAATGCTCCGTTCCAGAAAACGAACTGGAAGGCCCAGGGGTGGTTACACATAGGATAGGCGTCTGGAAAAAAAGTATGAAAGGTTGTCGTGTTTTGACGACTTCATGTGCCTTGAGGTGCCAGTGTCAAACAACAGATTTGGGTGTCTCACCATACGTTTTTCAAATCGATAAAATTTAACAATTGAATATATAGTTGGTTAAGCGACTGACTGTGGTTCGGCGGTTCCGGGTTCGATTCCCGGCGTGGCTCTGACCGGGGTACTGGTGAAAATGTACCTCTCACAAAGTGCCTAAGCACTGAGAGGGGTACAGAATCTTCCTGTTGTGAACCGTCACTTCAGTAAATTCATCATCATCATTTGCTTAGCAAAAATGCGGTTCGGTCGATTATGTAGCGATGGAATAGTTCACGACAACTTAACCGTAAAGTAATACAGTTTGCGCTATCGTGTCCTTCGTTGAAAATCGAGGTGTCTGTGCACCGAAACCCTCAGAATAAAGATCACAGGTGCATTGTCCAGGCTCACTCTCACTAAATGAGAAAGTTTTGCTTTATTCCAAATAAATAAATTGCCATTCCCGTTAGGTCAAGTGGCTTCAGCGCATCCGCCTGCGGATCGAAGGGTGGTGGGTTCAAGCCTGTTGACAACAGGACATGGATGGATGAATGTGAAGTTGTTGCTGGCGGACATGCTGGAACGCCCTCGCCCAGAAATATAAGTGTACATACAAAATAACGGATTTAACATTTCTGATGACAGCGGAATGGAAGGGAAAGTGAAGTGCAAGAAAAGTGCTTTTTGTTAGAAGCGGAAGTCAAGTAGAATTAAAATCTACTTTGTTAGAATAAAATGATAATGATTTATTTCGATCCCGGGGTACTGGTCGTCACCCCCGCATAGTGCCTAAGCACCATGAGGGGTACGTTACGCCTGTAGTGCGGTTGACTACAGTTGATTCGGCAAAAAAAATTGATGGCCTAGAGTGGCGATATTGGTTGACCGAAATTTACAGATTAAAAAAACTGCGGTTGTCGAGACAAAGATGTAAGCAACGAAGTCGTCTTGCCGAAAGACAAAAATATTCCGTCACCAAAACAAACACGACTTCCGCCCGAATCACACCAACTGGATTATTTCGCCACATTGCGCGTCCCATTCTGCCAATCGTCGCTGCAGTGCTGCCAGACTTCACGCGCCAAAATTCCACCGTTTTCTAGACTGCCAAAATCTATGAAACACTGGCGAAAATTACATACATGTATTTTTTTAAATTTCATTTTCATGCGTCACTGCCGAAGTTAGCCGACACGGTACCAGCAACCTACGAAAAAGGGTGGCCAGATGAACCGAGCCACGGCCAGAATAGGGCAACCCGTCATTAGATCCGCCTGAGATAAACTGACACGATGACACTAATTGGCCAGTCGCAGGACCGCACGCAGTTTTTCACCATGGTGGCGAGATTAACTTGGAATTGGGCAATTAATCCCCTGACCACCTGCTTCACGTCCAAACGCTCTACAAATATGCCAAACTTGATACTTTTGCTGGACGCAGTGAGCACACAGTCATTCACTCGCTGCCATTTTACTGATTGATAAGCCATCCTTCACTGGCGCTGCTGGCAATTCAAATAAAATTGGCTGGCTAGACTTTAAATAATTCTTGAATAATTTGGGTCCGGGGAACTCGCTGGCCTGGAGCATTTCCACGGTGAAATTATTTACCAACGACAATCCCGATTTGGTTTCTTTAATGGAAGCACATATGCTGCTGCACACATGGATGCAATGCTGGATTTTCGTGACGCGTTTCTCACAGATTCACAGCTAATCTCGCCGACCTCACAAAACACGGATAACCTCTAGTACCCACAAGATTGAGGTTAGAAAAGTGTTAGAAAATGACGTCATTACAGAGTATAGCACGTGAAAAATTAGTTACTTCACATTTAACGTTTGCGTTTATCGCGTGTAAACTTAAAATAGCCGGTAAATTTAAACAATTAATTTTTTATTTCATTGGTGGTTACTGTAAACCCAGACAAAGCCGGGTACCCCTCTTGTTACAAATAAAAGCAAACCGATTAAAAACAACAACGACGGCCATCAACATCATGTAGTGCTATTCACTTCAGTGATTGAAATACTCGACTCAACGAATACTCGTCGTAGCGCAGTTGGTTTAGCGACGATTCGCGGTTCGCCGGTCCCGGGTTCGATTCCCGGAGCGGTCTCTCGATTATTCGATCCCGAGCTACTGTTGAAAATGTGCCACTCACATAGTGCCCAAGAGGGGGCACAGAAAATCATATTGTGATATACACATCAGAGAATTAAAAAAAAGCATGCATGATGAAAGTGAGACATTTTCTCACAAAATAAGAAATCTGTGACAAGTTAAAAACTTTTCTCAAAAGATAATTTTTCGAGATCTAAGAAAAATGATATCTTAATTATAAGATTGCACATTTTGCAGTGCACTATACACATGTATTAGCAGAAATGTCGAAGCGATGGCAAAAGATTACCTCAGTCTTGTACACAAACGGTGGGGGCTATAATCCAGGGGGAGGGGGTTTCCGGATTAAAATAAGAACGGCATTACCATTTTATTCCCATCGCCACGGGCGAAATAAATGGCTACATGGTTAGATTAGCAGTGAAGCAAAACAGTAGATAACGTAGTTAAATGGAATATTAGACAAGCCAGAGTCAAAATTGAAAAGGGGGCGGGAGGAGCTCCTAGCCTTTTGGGTGGCGTGGGGATGGTGGGTTATATCCTGTATTGGTGGCAAACACTCCATTCTCGCTCCCACTCCCCCAGGGCATAGAGAAAATCCGCATCGTCATCTGCATGTTGGCAAGCTTTCGCCCAAATTAAATCCGGTAACTGCATGAATCTCCCTAAATAATATCTCCCTGGGCAACGACTCAAAATAGCGCCACCCCATTACCCTAAAACCATTTCTTTCTTAACCCGGCAGGGCAATTACACAAAAACGTAGCAGCATACACTTTTCAAAATTCTTCGGGAATACTATGAAACCCTAACTTTTAAGAAATCCCGAAAATATTACAAAGTCCCCTTAAACATTATTCCCATTCTCCTTGTTGAAAATCACAGCATCACATAATTCCACTCTATTTGAGTTGCAAATAGATACAATCATTTCCTATCCTTTCAAATGGTAACTAGGCAGGTTAAGTGAAAAAGTTTCGCATCCAATCAATCGATTTACAAACATTAGAAAAACCAGAATAACTGAAGTCTAATTATTGCTCCCGTTCAAAAGTTGCACTGCAACCCGCATCCTGGACAACTGTCCAAAGATATTCCCCTTGCTCCACTCCACCCCCAAAAATAAAGCCCAGTGGCAACTGATGGTTTCCCGGTTGACCCCGACCGACCTCATTTGCAATGCTAATAGTGGGCGCCTTGTTTGTCAGCCGGCCGCAACACCACGGTTCACTGGTCACCACAAGTGCGTAATTCACATTTATTTTTCAATAGACCATCCACCGCCAATGGAGGATTGAGGTGGAGGGCAGGATTTGTGGATCAATTTAGGAATAACAAAACTGCATCGATGACGTAGGCTAGAGAAACTATCGTCCCTATACACTATTGTGATGCCGATTATGATGGAATGAGCGTGCAACGAAGAAACGAACACTGCCCCATGCATCGCATTTATCATTTAATGCATTTTTCAAAATAGGAAAAAGTTTTTATTTCAATTTTTAGACATTTTTAAATTTGAAAGGAAAATGTATTTTATTTAAGAGTACCTGTTTACCGTCATTGTGCAACCACTAAATAAAACACGTTATTTATCAACGGGTCGCAAGTGTAAAAAATATTTTATTTTTATTTTATTTTATTCACTGAAGTGACGGATCACAACAGGAAGATTCTGTACCCCTCTCAGAGCTTAGGCCCTA